>JAUJYV010000565.1:0-36036 GCA_033995625.1 Ophyiulus pilosus | reverse complement strand
AGAATATATCAATTCTGATACCAAAGCACTGGATGATATCACTGGAATTTTTAAAAGTGAACGAAATTCGAGCTTTATATACTATGAAGAAGACAACGAAACAGCAAATGTCTGCTATCCAACATCCCCACAAGTGCAACACTGTGAAATAAGGAAATATGGACCGGAATGGTACAAAGTCAACAACTATTTGTTCAAATTGCATAACAGTGATTTCGAAGCTAAACTCGGAGACTATTACATTGATGAAGAAGCGAATGCATATGTTTGCACAGAGGCCATCAAAGCAGATAAAAGCATTCCACGATGCAACTACATCATATTGGAAAACGGTTCGTACGCCGAACTGGACAACGACAGATTGTACATAAATTCAACAAAATCCATTTTAGAAAGAGCATCATACACGATAACCATCGAAAGACATGCCAATGTATGCTATCCACTAACCATACACTTTCTTAACTGCGACGACTTTCTTTACGAAACTCGTACAGGCAGTGACGATTGGCTTTCAAACATGTCAGTTGTATATAAACCTCATAACTTTCGTGATATCTTTGGGCCTAACGAATATTATAGATTAAACGAAAGAGGAAGTTTGAGATTATGTGTTGACACATCACCAACAGTGGAGATTGCTTTAAACATACTCTACACAGTGTTCGAATATTTTTCATTACTTTTTCTGGTTGTGACTTTATTTTATCAACTGAAAACCCGCCAATCAAACTTATACGAAAAGTGCTTTGCATGCTATATCGTTACGATGATAGGCTTCTACATCCTCTCGAATATTGAAATTCCAGCTAAATCTTGCCATACATACTTCGTTTACAGTTACTTAATTAAACAATCATCGCACACATGGTTGACCCTGACGACTTTTCACATTTGGAAATCGTTTCGCAGATTGAAAACAAAACCAAATCCACACATTTATAGAAAAACAAAAACGTTTATCTATTACTGTATTTTTGGTTGGGGAATTCCGGTTCTATTGTACATGTTTGCCCTCATTACTAACCATTTTAAGGATATTTTCTCGCGACATCGCGAGAAAACATCGCACTATATACGCGCCCTCCTGTTGGTTTAAATACTCTTGGGCATCGTTTACTTTCTACTATGGACCCATGTTATTCCTGAACGGACTCAATGTTTTACTCTTTATTTTAACAATACGAGTTCTTCGACATCAAACAAAAGGCACAAAAGTAGTAAGGCACAATGGAAAGAAGCAAATGTATGTAAACCAGTTAAATCCAGTATTAACCTAAATTGCAATTTTAAAATTGTAACGTAGTATATAAACCAATTATAATAAAATCGATTATGAAACTGATAACTAATTTATCATCCCTTTTAGGATCATCGTGTGCATCAAACTGTTTTTCATCATGGGAGGCGGTTTGATGATTGAAGGAATAATGCTGAGCATACAGGAAAAACTTTACTTTCATTATCACTACATTTCGGCAGCTTTCAAATCCACACAAGGCATAGCCATCTTTATAATAGTGATGTGCAAACGAGACACCATACGAACTATTCGCAAACATTTTGCTGCCATGCTTCTGCAATTGAATAAATACACTGTAAACTGCAGAATTCTTAAAAGAAAAAATGCCATTCACCCGATTTACTTAGTGGAGGAGAATCATTTAAATGCGGAATCCAAACGTAATGCCTGGCGATTCAGAGCTTACACACTCCAAGACGACACAGAAGGGGATATATTTCCCAGAAGGAATGATATCATGCTGGAACAAACATCGAACCAAACCCAAGTTTGAATGTTTTTCGTCATCTTAAGTATCCAAAACGATAGACTAAAAAATGAAACAACCCTTGAAAAAAAATTCTTACTCCCACTTGTGATGTAACTTTTAAAACCAAAATTGGAGGATAATCTACTTTCGATTTTCAAACATGTATTGTAAACAAACAACTGGACACAGGCACAATAAAAACTATCTCTGACAAGCGTTTTGTGTTTCAAAAGTAATACACAGGTCATATCATGATATAAAAAAAATTCTATCTAATTACAGAGAATTTATTACATGAATCAAAATATGAACCTTGAAAAAGAGCAATTAAAGAACATTTGAAACCTGGCAAAGAAAAGACCATTAAGTATTTCATCATTGCGAAATATAATTTACAATGGCTAACAACATGTATAAAACAGTATACCATAGTTAGATTTGTAAGTTAAAAACAACATGATTAAACTTAATTGGAAAAGTAACAATTTGTTGGTGCATTCCCGACTTGTACAAGTTGACGTTAGTAGAAAAATCAAATAGTAAGTAAATTTAGCAAACCTTCAACCGTTACGGAAGGGAGGAGCCACAGATGGAACTACCAATGAACTAACTGCCCCTTATGCAATAATAACCCCTGGGGTTGGCACCACCTACCACAAAATCCAAATCACCTCTTATCACCCAGACCTCCTAATCCCCTTCATATTATCCATATGACCTCCAACGCTCAGCAAGTACAACCATAGACATTATTTCCACCATAATGCTACATCAACTTTAAAGCAATCACTAGATGGTCATACGGGCCAAGTTCTGTAGCGCCGGAATTCATATATTAATTATAATCAGTCTTTAATTCATGATCCTTAAAATACAGGTCAAATAGTTTATTCCTCTTAACCAATGCCATTTGGCCAACATTAATTGTAAAGGTAAACTGTTTAAATAAAACAATGGCTGCCATTTCAATAGATTTGATTTGTAGTCACCCGTGTCATGTCATTGAATCATTGATCTTCACAGTTGAAAGGGAATGTTTATAAAACCTAAGATCCGGTATTAAAATTAGTACATGACATCAGTTTAGTCAAATTAAACTAGTCAAACTACTAGCGTGTATGCATTTTTCAGTAATTTTAGTTCATTGCCGCAGCAACAAATGTATTTGCCATAAAAGAATGTCTTGGATCAGAAGTGATTATATCTGACAGTAAACGTCAAAATAATTTCGTATGCTAAAAAGGTCAAATTAAACGTTATTCATTTAGATATTACATGTAATATCTAAATGAATAACGTTCTAAATGAATAAACAAAGGACAGTGCAACAACAAAGAAAATTACAACCCTTGTCACAATTAAGGCGTTTTACTTGCAGATGACGTAGCTTTAAAAAATTACATATCAAGGATAAACCAATAGAAATACTGGCTTTATTTCAACCACTCAGTTCAACACCAGTTACGCTACACGATCTTTGGTGATATATTATTCAGGTCTCATACGTTGTATATAAATACGACGGGATATACTTATCTGTATAACATTATTCGCAAAAGATCTTCAAATAGTTCACAATGGCTAATTATCAAACAAATCGGGTTAGCAACACTTCAATGCTCCTATTGATAGCATTTTTGTGGCCAGCATTGGCACAAAATGCAGCTATCGATAGCAATCGTGCAACGAACATTAGTATTATACCAAAATACTTTGAAATGCATGGATACAATTCCAGAGATTTATGCAACATAAGCACAAACTTCGAAATTCCATCATTCTGCATGTACGTGGTTTTAAATCATGACCAATTTTGGTATGATTTCGTCCGTGAGTATCTGCAAATAGCCTTTGGGACTAACAGTCTGGAATCGATTTCTAACATTAAACTACCAGGATCAGGAAATGAAACAATCCAATTCTGTTTCCCGTTAACACCGCAGCTTATGAACTGCGAGTTGAGGAAGTTTGGAGCAAATTGCTACGAAATAAACAACCATAAACTATTAATTACAGAAAGCAACGTGTCTGTGGAATTGGGAGACTACTATTTGGATTCCAACAACAATGCATTTATATGTACAGAACTCATTCTACAAACCGAAATCGTACCCAGGTGTAATCACATCAGGTTGGATACTTGGGATTATGTATTCAACGAAGACGGAAGCATCTACATCAATGCTACAAACACAACTGTTGAAAATCCACAATATCAAGTCGATAAAAATATGCAGATGATTCTGTGCTATCCATTGAGCATCCAATTTTTGAATTGCCAAATAAAATCCAAGATGACACTACACAAATACATGTATGACAGGATACCAGGATTGAAAACATTCTTCAGAAGTTACGAACAAACATACAGCGTTAACGAATATTATCCAAAGAACACCGATGGTGACCTTTTCGTCTGCGCACAAAAACTACCAAAAACTACCATCTTTTTGCAGCAGGTCTATACCGGTATGAAGTGCCTGTCTTTATTTGCATCAATTATAGATGTAACCCACTATTTAATGTACCGAAAAATAACACTTTTCTATAAGTGTACGTTATGCTACTTCGTCTCTGGGGGAATATATCTGCTGGCTTCTTTTTTCCCAGTAATGGAGTGCTATACCTTTTACGTTTTGATCTACTTGACTTCCAACATGGCTTTCGTTTGGTTAAACATTACATGTTTTGAAGTCTGGCGAAAATTTACCAATCTGGAGAAATGCCCCAATCAAACGTCGCAAAGAGGACTGAAACATCAATTCCTCTATTACAGCATCATAGGTTGGGGATTACCTATTCTACTGTGTACAATTACCCTGCTTTTGAATTACTATTACTCTTCGGACAACATGCCATTCCTCTCCCCATTTATCGGCATCAACGAAACTTGTTGGTATCGCTCAAAATGGATGTCCTTTTTATTCCATTTTGGATTTCACCTTGCCATATCACTTGTCAACTCAATTTTATTTGCTCATACCATTTACACGCTACATAAGAGTAGTAAGGGGACAGAAATCGTCAACAAGAACAGAAAAAAAGAAATGTAAGTGATCAGTACGTCGAACTCTACATAAAACAGAGACTAATGAACATTTGATAGGAATTTCGTTATTATTGGTGATTGATCTCATTGCACTTTATAGGGTTTCTGCTTCATAAGCCCCCTACCAACATGCTGTCCATTTTATCCCGCCCCCTACCCTCATAGACGTCTTTCATTATTTTTTGAAAAATACGGTGTCCAGAAAATTTGGTGGAACATAAAAAGGCCCATCCTATAAATTTCCAAGCATCCATCTCCTTACCAATTTCACGACATTTTTCCAGGTTTTTCTGATTAACTGAAATTTTCTAGCACATTTGGGACTAGGAACACATTTCTTCTGGTGTCAATTTCCCCTTTCAATGACCTTTAAGATTCAATTAAACAGAAAATTCAAAAACTTAACAATGACTTTAAATGAAGTTCATTAAAGAAATAGTAAAACAAAACAAATATGTATTGGCGATTTTCAACATTAATGAAGTGCATAATTTAACTTTCTGACTCCGTATAAACCTACTGCGCTTATACCTAACACTTTTATGCTATGTCATTTCATTTATTTATATTTTCTACACAGGTACGTTGTACGCGTAAAATTGTTTACCCTCATGGGGTTGACGATGATAGCTGAAGGGATAGTTTGGAGTATTCAAGAACATTACAACTTTCCATTTTGGTACATCACAGATCCAATTGTAGGCACCCAAGGCCTATTCGTGGCTGCAGTTGACCTTTTCAAAGTAGGAGCATTTCGAGAAAATTTTGGTAAACTATTCAAAAGGTGTACTGTCATTTGTTAGACGAACTTGCAAGTAGTTGATATTAAATTGTTATATATATTTTTGTGTATCCGCAAATAGCCTTAATATTATGAAAAAATATATTTGTATAAACATATAAGAATTGTCTGGCACAAATTGGATTGCCAAATTTTAAAATAAAATGAAATTAGAGTATTGGAAGAAATTTGATTAATTTACATAGTAACAGCTCTGTTGCATTCAACATTTGAAAACTGTTCAACTGAAGATTCGAGCTACTAGCCGAAGGACAACCGATGGAAAATAATATCATGAACAGAAATCAACACAAGGGAATTATAACTTTAAGGTCCAATAAGTCAAGATAATTGTTCCTCATAGAAACGATTGCCAGGTAAGGGTTATAAAGATATTAAAGAGAACATGTTTGATAAAAACCCGTTTATAATTGAGGATAAATACTAAAACAAGGGAACCACTTTTGGGATCTATGTGACGTACACAAAGAAGAATTAGCTTTAGTCATTAATTAAAACTAGTGTACAATACCTAATACCCGGAAAGTAAAATGAACGACAAGGTATATAACGAATGACGCTAATGAGAAAAAAAAGTGGACAGGGAAAGTTTCACAAAACATTGGCTAAATTTGATCAGGAATTTGTACATAATCCTGAGAGTTATTACTCTTATGATGGTCTTCATTTCAACCCAGATGGGAAATCTGTTCTTTGCTCCTAAGCTTCCTCAATGGGGCTACTTCAGGATTGGATCAGGGAAACTAGCAAGTTTAAATTTGCCTGTAAATTTCATTCTTAATAAAAGGAGACAGTTTAATGGTCTTAATGTTATGTTTTTAAATTGACAGAGCATTAAGAATAAGTCGTTAAAGTTAAAGGAGGCTGTGGAATCACACTGTTCAGACATCATAATTGGATCTGATCTGAATCATTGTTAATTGAAGAAATTGTCAGTGTGGAATTTTTACCAGAAAACTTTATCGAAGGGTAGGGAGTGTGGTTATGGAGGGGTGTTCATAGCCCACTGTAATAAATGTTCTTCTGTTAGAGAAACAGCTCTAGAGACTCTAAGACTGATTGACACATTTGTGATCTGTCCACCATTTTGGAGAACATTCATGAAAGAACTTGTTGGTAGTAACTATAATGTATTCAAAGAAGTTATGGAAAATATCTGAGCCAGTCTGGTATATATCACGGAAATTCGCAGCATATTACGCCATCTGAGACTGGCTAAAAATAAGTTAAGAACATCGAAGAGTGCGGATGCTTAGACCAAGTTCAAATTGTTAATATGGTGTATATTCGACTTCTACAAGTTGACGGAAAAATAAAATAGTAATTGAAACAATTGAAAGTTTGACCAAATTTCAAAAGTACATTCTGAAAATTAATCAAAGCATAACGTATTTTAAATTAAATTAATCGGTATTTTAATTCACGATGCCTAAAATACTGGTAAAACAGTTTATTCCTCAAAGCCAATGGATTTTGGCCAAAATTAACATTAGGTTAAACTGTTTAAATAGAACAATTGCTGCCAGTTCAAACGATTTTGACTGGTAGTTTTTCGACCTGTGTCTTGTCTTTGAATCATTGATCATCACAGTTGAGAAGATTGTTTATAAAACCTAAGATTCCGTATCAAAATTAATACATGACATCACTCAGTTTAGTCATATTAAACTAGTAAAACTATTAGCGTGTTGTCTTTTTCAGTATCTTTAGTTCATGGCCACAGCAACAAATATAGTTGCCATAAAAGGATGTCTTGTAATGAAAGTAATCATATCTCTGCCAATAAATGCCAAACTAATTTCTACTGCTAAAAGGGTTAATTTTAACTATATCTATTTAGATGATGGTAAACGAAGAAAATTACAACCCTTGCCACAAGGCGTTTTACTTGCAGATGATTAAATATCAGGGATAAACCAATAGAAATATTGGCTTGATTTCAACCACTTAGTTGAACATAAGTTATGGTGTAATCATCTTTGGTATATATTCATATAGTATTCAGATCTCATAAGTCGTATATAAATGCGACAGGAATTACATGTGTATAATATTGTTCGCAAATTATTTTCCAATGGTGCATAATGGCTAATTATCAAACAAATCGGGCTATCAACACATCAATGTTTCTGTTGATAGCATTTTTGTGGTCAGCATCTGCACAAAACACAGCTATCGATTACAATCGTGCAACAAACGTTAGTATTTCGACAAAAGACTTTGAAATACATGGAAACAATTCAAGAGATTTATGCAACATGAGCACGACCTTCCAAATTCCATCATTCTGCATGTACGTGAATTTCAATCATGACCAATTTCTGTATGATTTCATCCGTGAGTGTCTGCAATTAACATTTGGGACTAACAGTCTGGAATCGATTTCTAACATTAAACTACCAGGATCAGGAAATGAAACAATCCAATTCTGTTTCCCGTTAACACCGCAGCTTATGAACTGCGAGTTGAGGAAGTTTGGACCAAACTGCTACGAAATAAACAACCATAAACTATTAATTACAGAAAGCAACGTGTCTGTAGAATTAGGAGACTACTATCTGGATTCCAACAACAATGCATTTATATGTACAGAAGTCATTCTACAAACCGAAATCGTGCCCAGGTGTAATTACGTCAAGTTAGATACTTGGGATTATGCATTCAATGAAGACGGAAGCATCTACATCAATGCTACAAACACAACTGTTCAAAATCCACAATATCAAGTCGATAAATATATGCAGATGACTCTGTGCTTTCCATTGAGCATTCAATTTTTGAATTGCCAAATAAAATCAAAGATGACACTACACCAATACATGTATGACAGGATACCAGGATTGAAAATATTCTTCAGAAGTTACGGACAAACATACAGCGTTAACGAATATTATCCAAAGAACAGCGATGGCGATCTTTTTATCTGCACACCAAACAAATCAAAAACTGCCATCATTTTGAGGCAGTTCAATGTCGGTACAAAGTGCCTGTCTTTAGTTGCGTTAATTATAGATGTAACCAACTATTTAACGTACCGAAAACTAACACTTTTCTATAAGTGTGTGTTAAGCTACTTCGTCTCCGGAGGATTATTTATGCTGGTTTCTTTTTTCCGAGTAATGGAGTGCTATTCCTTTTACGTGTTGAACTACTTGACTTCCAACATGGCTTTAGTTTGGTTAAACATTACATGTTTTGAAGTATGGCGAAAATTCACCAATCTGGAGAAATGTCCCAATCAAACGTCGCACAAAAAAATGAAACATCAATACCTCTATTACAGCATCATAGGTTGGGGAATACCTATTCTACTGTGCACAATCACCCTACTTTTGAATTACTTTTACTCTTCGGACAACATGCCAATCCTCTCTCCATTTGTTGGCATCAACCAAACTTGTTGGTACCGTAATAAGTGGATGTCATTTTGCTTCCATTATGGATTTCACATTGCCATATCGCTTGCCAACTCAATTTACTTTGCCCACACCATTTACACGCTAGATAAGAGTAGTAGGGGGACGGAAATCGTCAACAAGAACAGAAAAAAAGAAATGTAAGTTATAAGTACGTCAAACTTTACCCCCCTTTCCCCCACAATGTGTGTCCATACACACGATATACACATGTGTAAACCCACTGCTATTTTACCTAACACTCATTTGCTATTGGTTTTAATTTATTTGTATTTCTACATAGGTACTTTGTGCGAGTCAAGTTGTTTACCCTCATGGGATTAACAATGATAACAGAAGGGCTACTTTGGACCATTCAAGAAAATTTCAACTTTCCGTCTTGGTACATCACAGATCCAATTATAGGCAGCCAAGGGCTATTCGTGCTTGCAGCCGACATTTGCAACTTAGGAACATTACGAGCAATGAGAGATAAATTTCGAGAAATTTTTGATAAACTATTCAAAAGGTGTACTGCCATTTTTTAGATCGACATGCAACCAGCTGATATTAAAATGTTATTAAATATCCTTAAAAATGAAAAAATATATTTGTAGAAACACATACGAATTGTATGGCATAAATTGGATTGCCAAATTTTAAAATAAAATGAAATTACAGTATTCGATGAAATTTGATTAATTAACATAGCAATAGCACTGTTCCATTCAACATTTGAAAACTGTTCAACTTAAAGATTCGAGCTGCTAGCCAAGGACAATCGACGGAAAATAATATTATCATGAACAGAAATCAACACAAGGGAATTTCAACTTTAAGGTCCAATAAGTCAAGATAATTGTTCCACATAGAAACGATTGCCAGGTAGGGGTTATAAAGATATTAAAGAAAACAAGTTTGATAAAACCCCGTTTATAATTGAAGATAAATACTAAAACAAGGGAACCACTTATTGGATCTATGTGACGCACACAAAGAAGAATTAGTTTTAGCCATTAATTAAAACTAGTGTACAATACCTAATAGCCGGAAAGTAAAATGAACGACAAGGTACATAACAAATGACGTTAATGAGAAGAAAAAAAAGTTGACGGGGAAATTTTCAGAAAACGTTGGCTGACTTTCAAAAATGTCCATCTGAAATTGCTTTGAGGGTTTTGCACTCACAACACCGCAAACAATATCCAGTTTAAAGGCTGATTTACACGAAGGTGAAAAGACCAGAGGGAAGGGACAACCTTCAGGTACACATTTCAAATTTAATTCCACCTATTCTTTCGTCGAAATGTGGATTTTCAAGTAGCAGTGTTGTTTAATTTATTCGCTATATCTATATTACAGACATGGCAAATGGAGAGACAAACAAAACAAACGTTCTTCTATTGTGTTTGTTGTGTATGATCACAAGCAGCTTTGGATCCAACTACAACTTAACTATACAAGGTATTGGATTAGCAGAAAATACATCCATCAATTACTGCAACGTAAGCACAACCTTCCAAATTCCATCCTATTGTGTGGACGTGATACTGACCAATGGTCAGTTCCAGTACGACATTGCCAACGGTGAAATTCGCATACATGTCGGTTCTTACAACATTGGCAAGTCTACAAAATACAAATTTGCTGACACTAGCAACGATACCGTCCATTTGTGCTATCCATTAACACCGCAGCTTCTGAACTGCAATCTGCGACAGTTTGGACCAGGCTGCTACGAGACAAATAACCACAACTTGGCCATTCCTGGTAGCAACTTTGTAGCAGAAATTGGAGACTACTACATTGACTCTGGTAAGAATGCATATGTGTGTACACAGTCAATTAAGCCTGACAAGCACCGGCCCAGGTGCAACAATGTCCAACTGGATTTCGAACAGTATAGCATCCAGTCAGATGGCAGTGTTTATATCAACGCTACAAACACTACCATACAACATCCGCAGTATCAGGTAGCTGAAGGTGACAAAACACTAAGTTTATGCTATCCTCTGAGCATACCATTCCTCAACTGCCTCACTGAATCCCCAATGCTGTTGCACAACTACCTGTATGACAGAAAACCAGACCTGAAAATATACTTCAGGAGTTACATGAGAACTTACAATGTGGACGAATATTACTCGAAGAACAACAATGGCGCTGACTTTATCGTATGTGCTCCAGAAAATCCAAAAGAAGCAATCATTCTGCGTTGGCTTTATAACACCATGAAAGGTGTATCATGCATTTTAATCTGTTTTACCATCAGTCATCATCTGATGGCTCCCAAGCTGACAGTCCACGCTAAATGTCTTCTTAGCTACTACGTTAGTGGAATAGGATTTTTCATTGCTACTCTATTTCCAGTCATGGAATGCTACACTTATTTTGTGACCAATTACCTAACCTCCAATGCGGCTGTGATCTGGGTGAACATAGCCTCTTATGACATTTGGAAGTCGTTCACCCGATTACGAAAATCACCCAATAAGAACCCCACCAAGAAAAAACGTGACTTATACTCGTATTATTGCATCCTAGGCTGGGGAGCGCCTGTGGTGCTGTGTATTATCACGCTCATTTTGGACAGTTATTACAAAACGCAGAATGTGCTATTTCTTTCTGCAATGGTAGGCATCAATGGCAACTGCTGGTACCATGACAAGTGGATATCCTTTGGTCTCCATTACGGTTTCATCCTCATCCTATCTTTGGTAAATGCAGTGTTCTTTATCCTTACCGTCTACTCTATTTACAAGGGAAGTAAAGGAACCGAAATTCTGAATAAACGCCGAAAGACACAAATGTAAGTTAATGTTTTTATTAATAATATGGCTAGTTTAATGCTTAGTACACACACGAAACAGAAACAGGGTTTTGTAAATATGTTTGCGATATGTGGTTGCTCAACAGCTTTCTGCAAACAAATTTCAACAAATTTGTGGCCAAAAAACGTGCTCTTATAAACATTTCGGTGCGCGCTCATGAGGCAGTGAAGTTCATAGGAAACATGTTTGCTGGTCATGTCGCTCCTACCAACGCATGTATCAAACAAACATTGACCAATTTGCCCCACGTGCTTTCTAGAGCAAACCCCAGTTTTTGGCCATTCATGAACAGCAAACATTTCCTCCTTTTCGAAATGCTTTTTTGATGTGGACAAGTATACATTAGGATAAACCTGTTTATGGAAATATGTTCACGAAACCACGTTTAGACAAATTGGTTTGCATAAACTCTGTTTCGTGTTTCAAGTGTGTACTAAGCTTGAACATCACTTAGAATAGGAATTGACAAAAAATAATAATGTTTTTGTGAATGCAAACATAAAAAAACCAAAATCAAAAATCCAATACACAGATTTCTAGGTAATTCAATTCGGAGATAAAAAGAAATTATTATATCCATGAAGCATGAAAAACCGTATTTAAAATCAATGTGATATGTTTTTGACATCTTAATTACACTCTTTCGTTACCTCCAAGAAATTTTGCGTCCATATATCGAAATAACCACCTCAATCAAACCGTTATCAAGCATACATTCACATCTTTCATTTTTTGTTTGGCTCAATTCCGAGGAATATACCAACAGCCTTGATAAAACATTTCAAGGTTATCGGAGTTATAAAACCTCGACTCGCAACATACCTTCCAAAACAAAGTAATTATTTTTGTTTTCTGTTACATTATGTAGGTATTTAGTACGATTCAAGCTGTTCATCATAATGGGATTAGTTTTGGTAATGGAAGGAATCACGTGGTGCATCCAAGAACAATTCGAATTCCAGTTTTGGTTCATCGCTGATGCTTTTATAAGTGTACAAGGGATAGCCATATTCTTTGCTGAAACTTGCAAACGACACGCATTTGAATTGATGTCCAACCGATTTCGGCAAAATTTTCAAAAACTCGCAAAAAAATGGAATATTTCCTTTGTTAGAGGCACTGTTTATACAGAAACTTCACAAGGAAGTACCTCTGACACCACAGGTAACGCAGTCTAGAAGTATCTTCCCCAAATCGTATGAATGCTGTAGCTGCATGCTCCTGACAGCCTAAAGCATTTATTTGTTGTACAAACCAGTACTTTTCAAAATGATTTGTAAAAAGAACATTATTTTACAATCCGACTATTGGAAAATTACTGGGAAAATGTTGCACTTGGTAAGAGATATGTTAATTTTGAATAAAAATTGCACTTGGTTTAAGTACAAATAATTTGTAAAAGCAAAAATTAATTTGAAATTTGACTTGGTTCCAATAAAAAAAATTATGGTTAATAAGCTTTTTCATTTACTTAGACAATATTAGACGTTGCGGTTCATGTTTTGAGTGTTCATACGTGTTTATTATTAACATATGTAGGAGGACAGACTACACTGAAACAGATTCAATATAAAATAAATGCTATTCAAAACAGCCTAAGATCCGGTTGATAAATACTGGGAAAATGACAAGAACTTATGCATTATTACTACTAATTGAGTTGTTATTTTGGCATGCTCTCAAAATGAATAGCAGCCAAAGATACCTTTGTCAAACCAATAAGGCGTCTCTTAAATTTCTACCTACAAGTATATTTTCTGGGTTCCATTCAAGGATTCATATAAGCAGTATTTAATTGGTGCAGACAATTTCGCGATGCTAGTACAAACTAATGTTTTAGTTACAAACTTAAACAACCAACCAAACATTAACTCTCATTAAGACCTGGTGCACTTGGATTCAATGGTCAAGATCGCTGTAAGGATGTTGCAGCTGCTTTTGTTGCCACCGATTAGCTTGCTATTCTTATGCCACTCGTCTGTAAGTGAAAGTCCTTCACATCCTGAAGACAATATGACTCGATTATCATGTAACGAAAGCGAATTAGGAACATCATACAATAGAGACAGATTGCACAGTGACACATGGAGCATCGACAGTAACACATTGCCAAAGTGCATGAATGTGACAATTTCGCTCAACTTTCTGGAGTACTTGGATAATGGAGGCGGAAGTGTCCAAATTGGCTTCAACAGAGAACAAATAATAGAATACCAGATACGGTCTGCTAATCAAACAATTAACATCTGTTACCCCTTTTCCCCTCAAATCCGCCATTGTCGCTTAATAAGATTAAGACATAACTGCTATAAAATTAATCATTCCGACAATGCTTTAATAGTTAATGATAGCAAAATTTTCTTGCGTCTGGGTGATTATTACATAGACCCACGAGGCGATGCTTATATTTGTCCAGTAAACGTTAAAACTAGTATAAATGTCCCTCGGTGCATCAGGGTCATGTTGTCACCGAGGGAGTACACTTTGATGCCCAATGGCACACTACATATGAATGCAACAAAAATGCTTTTGTACCAATCGGAGTACACAATGGAAAGTACAGGAGTTGTCAATGCATGTTATCCATTAAGCATGGCCATCCTAAACTGCCCTGATGAACTAAGATATGTCATTACCAGAAACGTTTACGAAATGCAAGAAAACTACGACATTTTCTTCAGGATCCAAGGTAACTTTATAGCACTTGGGGATTACTACAACCACAAGGAAGATGGAGAGTACGTGATATGTTTGGGTGAACCTATCAGGAATACAATGAACGATATTTTGAAGATTTTCACTGCATTCGAATGCATGTCTGTCATTTGTTTAATTCTGACAATAAGTTACCAACGTCTGGAGCCAAAACTGAATACGTATTCAAAATGCCTGATAGCCCATAATGCCTGCATGATAGTGCATTTCACTACTCGCATAATAAAGGACCAGACCAATAACCACGCCAACAATATAGTGCTCTGCTATGTGTCATTTTACCTTCGGTACTACACAGGAGTTGCAGCATTCACATGGCTAAACATATCCGCATTCAACTTGTGGCATTCTTTTAGCCATCTCCAAACACCTAAAATCCACATCAACAAACACATTTTCAAATACTACAGCGTTTTTGCAATGGGATTGCCATTTTTGCTATGCATCGCTCTGCGGATCCTCCAAAGCATGGAAGTTGCATTTCATAAAATATTGAAGTACCCACTGATAAATACAAGTTGCGCACTTCAAGATCACACAATTGCTTTTATTTTCCTTTATGGATTCGTCCTTCTATCCTCAACAGTTAACGCCATCTTCTACACTCTCACACTTCTGGCCATTCGTAGGGAAAGTTGCCAAGCAGAAAAAATATTGAAGAGACAGAAAAAGCATTACGTGTAAGTTATGGAAGACGAGACAGTATATCGGATCCGATAGTATTTTCAATGTCTACAGATAAAATTTAAAACTATATATTTTTATCGATTTCAGGTTTATGGTTATGCTGTGCGTCAAGCTTTCCGTTATCATGGGTCTTGGTTGGATTATAGATGGTATAATGTGGAACATTCAACAGTTTATTTCTTTTCCTTACTGGTACATTTCTTACCCTGTAATTACAATTCAAGGTGTGACTATCTTCCTTGTAATTATTTGCAGACGACGTGCATATAAGGTAATCTGCATTCAGTTCAATTACAAAATAAGACTTAAATGTCAAAAACTATTAAACGCTCAAAGGAACAATGCCTCGGCAGATCTTTACGATTGATTGTTATGTAATTTACAAGAACATGTTTTTTTGAATTGTATCAGAATGTTTTTATTTCAGCTAAGATTTTGTCAAAGTTGATTTTGATTTTAGCTACGATTTCATCCAAGTTGAAATGGATTTTAGCTAAAAATTGTATCTATCTTCATTGAAATGGATTTTAGCTAATTGTGGTTGAATAGGATTTCAGCTAAGATTTCATCCACATTGTTTAGTTATTGGACAACATGATTCTTAAGGAGAAGCCAAATAATAATAAATGTTTACCATATTACATTCTTAGCCTCTGCTTGGTGCTATTTTACATCTTATTCACGTATACACATGTTTATAAAGCTGAAAGTTCATTGATTCCTGGAAGCATTATGTTATCGTCTACAATGCACAGCATATCGAATATATATTTCCTCCACTTGAGACAATTAAATATAGCTTTTGGCTTATAAAATTACGGAAAGTGAATCATTGGATGTGATGCAGGAAACACGTGAAATGAATCACTAAACTATTCTGGGGAATTCCAGAAAAAATATACGGGAAGTAACTTACGCAGCTTATATAAAAAAAATCACAGGAGATCCATTGTCGGCCAGCACTAGGATACTGGTATGAGTAATGACCTGAAAGCCTCCAATTATGTATGCTTTCTATTGACGACCGGATCTTACAAGGCATAATACTTCTTTAAGGCAAGACTTCTTACAAACCAGTTTGTGATTTTCGTCGGTTATCACATGCAAATAAGTGAAGCTTCATTACACATGTTAATTCTACATCGCCAACAAAATGGTAAGTCCAATATAAGATTAATAACTATTATTTACAACATAAAATAAAACTACAGTAGAACCTGTCTAGAAGCACACGCTCGGGACCGGTGAAAAATATGCTTTTAGACAAGTTCATTTATACGAGGGCCCCACGTTGCGGGACAGGCACATTTTATGGTTTTAGCGAGGTTATTCATTTACACAGGATGCATTTCGACAGGTTCTACTGTATTCATATGTTCTATTTTAAACTATTCTACAACTTTACAGAATGTTGAGGAAAATCGAGGAAAACTATACAACAACTTTACTGAAAATCGAGGGAAATCGAGAGGCCAATTAATTCAAAGATTTTTATGATTAACAGAAAGTTCCTAATCTCGAAGGGAAACTTCAGCATAAAATTAGTGTTTAACACAAATTTAGACAATTTCCGGCTTTCAGGAGATTATAGAAGTTAAAATACATTTGGGAATAAGGACTAGGTGTCCTTTTCTCCTTTCACTGACCTTTAAAACTCCATTTAAACCACTTAAAACAGAAAAACCAAAAACTGAAAACTGAAAAATGTCATCATTAGTGGACGTCCATAATGGCTTCCCCTCCCTCCCCCCCTGACTAACCACGTGCCAGAAGACACCCCTACCTTTCTTTTTGAATGGCCCCTTATAAGAATCCTTTGAAAAGTGTAGGTATCATTTGCAGGCTAAAATGCAGTGTATAATTGTTTCAAATGTATTTAAATTCATGTGTGAGTGTATTACTGGCTTTGATTCAACAATAATAATCCCCCAATTAATTATTTTAGTTATTACAGATGATGGATAACAACCCTACTATGCCAGTTTGAAAGCAGTAATTAAACAAGTTATTTCTTTTGACAATACATTGGAAGCGACTGGATAACACGCATCTATCCGTGCATCATGTCACAACTAACATGTCCTCTCATAAGACCATTTAGAAAGATTTTTATAAAAAGCATTCCTCGATTCTTTATTTGCCTAATAATACTTTTTGAATGCCATTACTTGGTCGTAGCAAATCCTCTGGATAAATCGTACCAATCACGAATCACATCCGAAAATGCAACAACCGAATATACACCAATTGTCACTTCAGCATCGAACCAGCTGCCAGAATGCATCAATGTTACAGTTAACAAGAAGTACTTTATCAATACCACCGAAAAACTGTTAATTACCATTGGATACAACATTGAAAGCATTTCTCATTATCATATTACGCCTGATGGAAACTTCATCATCCTCTGCTTTCCTTTATCACCACAGATGCTGTATTGCAAACTCACAAAAACCGGTCAACACGAGTATACCATCCATGAGAATCAAACGTTAATAATTAATGGCACATACAATGCAGAATTGGGAGATTACTACATCAATGATGCAGGATATGCTTATTCCTGTAAGCAAGAAATAAGGGCCAACAAAAGGATACCACGCTGCAATTACATCAAGATAAGCCACGAGAATTACACCAAATTTAATAATCGAATCTTCGTAAATGCGACTCAGAATTTCATTAATCGACCAAAATATCATCTTGGAGAGGATGGGGCTGCATATATCTGTCATCCGATGAGTATAGATTTCATCAATTGCAAAACTGAAAGACTTTTTCTCGTCAGTAGCCAAACTTATGAGATTCGATCCAATACAACAATATGGTACGCTCACCATAACAGATTATTGACGAACGGGGAATTTTATAGACACAGAAATGGTGACGTATTGACATGTCTGTCGAATAGCGTTTTTGATGATTTGGAATTTACATTTCTGATAGCGGCCATTCTGTACTTGATATCTGCATTCTGTTTACTGCTCTCCCTAATTTACCAAATCACCA
This sequence comes from Ophyiulus pilosus, assembly GCA_033995625.1. Classification (NCBI taxonomy): domain Eukaryota; kingdom Metazoa; phylum Arthropoda; class Diplopoda; order Julida; family Julidae; genus Ophyiulus; species Ophyiulus pilosus. The sequence goes on along the minus strand of JAUJYV010000565.1, from coordinate 17,776 downwards.
TTGTTAAACTAAACGCATATTCCAAATGTCTGATAGGTCATTATACGGGTATGTTAGTTTTTTACGCATCAGCCCTAATCGGTTATGTAAATCTCGACATATTCATGAATGGACTTTCAAGTTATGCTTACATTATTTCCCTGACAATATTTTACTTTCTTTCAACATTTACCTTGTCCTGGACTACCGTCGCTGCATTCGACGTATGGCATTCATTTTGTAATTCCAACATAACGAAAACGGGATGTGCGTGTTCATTCAGACTGAATGAGAAAAATGCTTTTATATATTACAATATTTACGTTTGGACTGTTTCAATTTTAATGTGCATACTGGGCATAATCACTGTACAGTTCCACAACGAGGATATGATCATGGAAAATATATTCAGAGACTTCTATTGGGAAACCCTTCCCCACATTGCATATTGTATGTTAATATGTGTCATCAACGGAGTGTTTTACCTGCTAACCTTCAATTTAATACGCAATGGAAGCCAGGGAACAGAGCTTGTAAATAACCACATAAAAAAAGACCTGTAAGTATATTGGAATTTCTATGATTCACAGTAAACACTAATATCATTACAAAGATGTCGTTTAACTAATCACTAAATGTTATTATCAGTTGGTTACTTGTAAGTCCCTTCTATATTACCCTTAAGCAAGGTTTCAAAACATGTAGGAACATCGATTTAGTACCCATTTAAAATCATCTATAATGCAAACCACGTTTGTTTTGCAAAACAACCAAATTAGCATCCTAATAAATTATGCCATTTACCAGTGGTGGCTCGTAGCCAAAATTAGTGGAGGTGCTGCTTCAGAAAATTGTGTGCGCATGCGCACAAAAGTCAAACTTTACACCGTTGGAACTGTAAAGCGCACAGTTCCATACAACGATTTATGGATAAACTGGGGGTCCCCCAGTGGAGGATGGCTCCTAGTTATATATAGTACAAATTTAAAGAAATAAAGAAAAAAGGACTCACTGAGTCATATTAATTTTTATCGGTAATATGAAGTGGAAATAGGGGGTGCTGCAGTTCTATAGTGCCTATACACGAGCCGCCACTGCCATTTACCTTAACAGGAACGTATAATAGGTGTTATCAAGGGATTGAAAAGTGCCTGATATCTTAAAAATGTATCTAAGAGGCCATTCAAAAAGGACGTCCCCGAAATTCCTTCAAACATTGACTTCCGCTAACACTTGTCCACATGGTGTCCGTTTCATTTGTTGGAACGTACAAAGGTCCATCCTATAAATTTCCAAGCATCCTTTTCGCTACGAATGGAAATTCCAGCATAAAATTGGTGTTTAACACAAAGTTAGGCATAATTCCATACTTTCAAAAAAAATTTAAAAAACGAAAGTACATTTGGAAATGGGGATACATTTCTTCTAGTGTCCCTTTCACTGACCTTTAAAACCTAAACAAAATCCAAAAATCAAAAAATGGCATCATTGGTGGACGTCCATAATGGCTTCCCCCTCCCTCTCCCTTGTCCACATACCAGTATACTCATCCCTACCTCCCCCACCTTCTTGAGGACGTTCTTTTTGAATGGCCCATAAGCGATACTTACGAGTACTGTACCGTATGTATCTACAGTATGTATCATGTGATAATGGGTTTCTCTTTTTTTTAGACTTATAATCAGTTGGCGATTATTTTTCATCATGGGGATTCACTGGCTGGTCGAAGTGATAGCATTTCTGACTATAAACTATGTCTACTTCATATATTCTTACATCATTGCTTTAATCGTTTCATTACAAGGCGTAGCTTGTCTCACGGAGATTTTGCTTCGAAGAGGAGCTAGTTCAGAAATTTGCAAAGCGCTTGAAAAGTTAAAGAAAAAATTGATCTAAGCAAAAGTTTAACAAGACCAACGTAAAAACGTCCCACATTAATTTATAATGCACTGAAGAAATTTACCATTGTATTGTTTTGCAAGTGTAACTTCTAATAATATGAAACATGAAATTATATTTTCAATTCAAATATAGTTTGAGTCTTTGTACAGTTTTATTTGTATATTATACATGTATTCATTTGCGTGTACATGCAATTTCTTTCAATCTCCTGTTCTCAGTAGATTCTTAGGTTCTCAATATTATTATTTTAAAAAAATGGAATCCTGATAAATGGTTCACTGAAGGCAATACACGAATAGAATCTGTTGCCAATCACATTCACTGCCAAACTACTGTACCATCACAATGTGTCACAGACACGCGCAACTTCCCGTCCATTAACATAAATAATGGCTTTGTTGACGTCCTTACTAAATCCGGGAATGGTATATAGAACTTGATATGAACAATATCAAGGCGATAAATGCCATTTTTTCAATATTACCAACGCTATCAATAATTTGGCAGCCAAACAATACTATGATTATCACCTTTTTAAACAGAGAGAGTCTTTCACTGTTGTTTAAGAAAGACAATTAGTTTTCCACAACTTTTAAACTGCATTTAGGTGGCTAATTAAATTGTCAGACAACTCATTCAATAAGGTATTTCACTTGAAACTTTGGCAACTGATTGATATTACCATTTACATGGGACTGTAGTTCACTTCCACGTTACATTCTGAAATGGCACAGCACAAGGGATTAAGCCTTTTGAATCCTAGCAAAATACTATCTCGACTTACTGTGTGTGCAATAATATTAATAGAAAGTCATTGCAATGCAATGGCGGCCATCAAAAGAGGTAAACAGTGTCCACCAGAAACGTTTGCGGAAAATGACTTGCTGGAGAAATGCATGTCTGACAACGCCTCTGTAATGTCTCAACTACCTGCTTGCCTGAATATCACAGTCAAGAAGACCTACTTCGAAAATTCGACAATTGATGGGCAACTTGTAATCAAATTAGGATACAACATTGGAAGCCTTCAGAATTACCAAATCTCTCTCGATGACAATTTCGTTACATTTTGTTTCCCAGTGTCACCTCAAATGTTCAATTGCAATCAAACAAAAACAGCTAAAAATAAGTATATTATTCACGAAAATCAAACTTTATCAATTAATAGCACATTCACCGCAGAACTAGGAGATTACTACATTAACGACAGAGAAAACGCTTACACGTGTGTGCAAGAAATCAAAGCCAACCACAGAGTGCCTCGTTGCAGCCACATCAAGGTAAATCCCGGCAACTATGCTATTATTGAAAACAAGATTTTCATAAATGTAACGCAGACTTTCGTAAATTGGCCACAGTATCAAATTAAAGAGGGCAACGTCGCTGATGTTTGTTATCCCACATCCATAAATCTCATAAATTGTAAAAATGAAAGATTGTTTATCATCAGTGGCAGTAGGTACGAAACTCGGGCTGACATGGCAATATTCTATAAGCCCCATGAGAGGTTATATCTACCTGGAGATTATTATAGATACAGTGAGGGTGACATCTTGATATGCATATCAAACGAAATTGCCAAAGAGGCCCAATTAATAAATGCATTAAATGCCAGTTTTTCCTTTCTGTCTGCATTTTCCCTGATGCTGGCAATCATTTACCAAATTACAATTCCAAAACTGAACGCCTATTCAAAGTGTTTAATCGGTCATTATTCGAGCTTGCTAGTGCATTTCGTTTCAATGTTCGTCAGGTACTGGACAAACCGAGAAGCTACATACATCGAATGTAAATTCTCCTATTCGTTTTTTTACATCTTTGCAACGTCTGCCATGGCCTTTTTAACCGCAGCTGCATTTGATCTGTGGTATTCGTTATGCAACTCCTCTATATTACACAACAGATGTGCGTGTAGTTTCAAGAATAACAGAAGATGTGCGTTTTTGTATTATAATATCTTCGTTTGGACAATAACACTTGTCGTATGCATACTGGTGAACGTCATTGAAAATTTTCACAACGAAAACTTGATTGCATCGTGCGACATACGACAGTTTTATTTGGGGTACGCTCCTCATATAATATTTAACATGATTTCGTGCTCTGTTAATGCAGTTTTTTACTTTCTCACCCTCTCTATTCTACAAGAGGGAAGCATCGGAACAGAACTTGTAAACAAACACCGGAGAATAGAACTGTGAGTACAAAACGATATTGCTAAAAGTACCAACTAATAAAACGCACTTGACTTAATTAGATGATAAAATCTGATATGCAAGAAATTTGGTATATGCATTGTATACATGTATATACTGAGTGATTTATAATTCCAATGCAAGCAGTTTATATATTTTTTTAAAAATTACATTTAGACTAATATGTATGATGTGTGCAAGAAGGTTGTTGGAATTTTAACTTTTTTATTTTTAACTTTATAGTGATGGTTCCAACTTGAGAAATTAAAACTGTCCTTTTACGAGCACAGCACATCAAAAAGTTTAAAAATTGGACTATAGGCAAAAAAGTTATCCCAAAAAAAGTTTTGTGTGGCCCCTTACACAACGTTTCCCTTCTAGCATATTTCGTGCTTTCCTGCAAAGCACTGGTGTATTACCACAATACGAAAGACGCTAGCAGGGAAGCTTTTTGTAGGGGGCTGCAGAATTCTATTTGTTGGCGATAACGTTTTTGTTTATGATCAGATTAAAAAATGTTAACGTTTTGAGCTCAATAATAGAGAGTTTGAGCCAGACAACGTTAACGAAACGATAGCGAGAAACAGCGCTGGTGGCCCGGAATGACATTGGAATGCCATGCATCGTATAGGGTAGTCCTTGACATTCTGGGCCACCAGTGCTGTTTCTCGTCATCGTTTCGTTAACGTTGGCTGGCTCAAACTCTCTAATAACTTGTACAATAATATAAATTCAGTGTAAAACTGATTAACCTCTTGATTTTTACAGGCTTAAAATAAGTGGAAGGTTATTCTTCATCATGGGACTTCATTGGCTAATAGAAGGGATATCGTGGTTGCTTCAAAAATATATTTATTTTACGTATTACTATATCTCTGTCCTAATTATCTCATTACAAGGGGTAGCCACCTTAATGGAGATTTTATGCCGAAAAAATGCAATTTCGAAAATTCGTGTAACATATAGAAAGTTAACAAGAATTGCGAGCAATGCAAGCGTAATTAAAAATCAAGGAACCAATATTTAGGAAACAGTTAGCAGAATGTTTTACCTAATGGATAAATGTTTCAAAGTATGACTTAAAATTCAATGTAGTAACAAAATTCAATTGCAAGTTAACAATTAACATGCGAAAAACTTTAAAAATTGTAATATATTCATTAATTCTCGTTGCAATTTGCCATCTTGTATTTTAATAAAAACAGTTACTCGTGTACTATTGTGTTAACATTCTTATACATAAAACTGTTAAAAAGAAGTGATAATATTCTGTACGAATCAAGTTCTGTAATAACATTGCAATAAAATATTGTTCCACATTATTATTAACAGAATCTGTAACAAAAATGCAAGCCACCAGGAATATTGACAAATAGCAGGCGCAAAACAATTACCAGGAATAAAATTAGCGTACGATTTGATGTTGCAGGATATCCCAAAACATAACCCGCGATTATTTTCATCGGCTGTTATTTACGTAGAAGATTTATGCAATTTGCATGCCATATTTTGCCCTAAATAAACTAAACGAAGCAGTCGTATAAGGATATCAACATACCCTAAGTGGTGAATTTTAGCATATAGCAAATGGAACACAATATACACAACCAATTTGTGCAATTATTTGGGGTTTGATTGTGTGTTCAATACTATACCCGTGTTCCTATCAATGCGAAAACGAAACTATGCTGTGTTGACCAAGATGGACAACAGGAAATGTAACAATGGTAAGCAGCATCTCAGCAAGAACAAAAGATATAATTCTATCCGACTGCATAAACATGACAGTTGGCACATTATTTAAAAATAGCTCAGGAGATGCATGAGTAAAATTAACATAGCCGAAATAAGACATTTCTAACTTAAGTTAACAATTAAATTTCATCTCCGCAGCCAAATGTAAATTTCAAATAATGTGTAGTTTCCCGCAATATAAATTCAATTCATTTTAACTTGTAAGAATAAATTCATATTGATTCAAGCTTCAGTAATTATGAAATTTTCAATATGGTTTGCAGCAAGTGTTATACAATATAACTGTAAATATGACTGAATAATTCTCACTATGGACATACATTATTAAATACAGAATTACTAAGTGATGTTTCAGCTAAAAGTCTCCAAAACTTGATTCAATGGATCGCCAATTACAAATAATTAATATTGTACATTATATTAATTTTCTACAAGACATAAAATTGCAATTCATTATTTCTTAACATCCGACTATATGATACACTACTATACAATTACACAATTTGGATTGAAAATGGATTGGAATTTTCTAATATTAAAAGTAAGTAATAAATGCAATAATAGGTGGTGCAATTCCTCCTTCAATAATCTTATCTCTGAAATACTAATTGATAAAATTGGTCTGCCAAGCAAACTTGGCAAGAAACGCACGTGTGGCAACATAGTAAACAAACAATTAGGATATTGTGATCGAAGGACATACAATAATAATAACCGCCACTAACTCACAACTTGCAAATTCGGTATGCTTTCTCGTCGATATTCTTAAAAGCTCTCAGCAATAAAGTCAGCTTGCTTCGAAACAATGGATCGTGTTATCGTCACCAGTTTCGCATCCAAAGTATGTGTGTTTATGCTCCTATTGATATTAAAAATATGTTTGGCAAGTAATGTCAGTTACTGGACAAAACACGTCAGCAACACTGGCACTGCGAGCAAGTCTTTGGAAAGCTTACATGCAACATCAAGCAAAAATGCCACCATCCGAATAAAACAACGAACTTCTGGAAATCCTTTAATCAATACTCTGCAACTGTTCAACAACCTGCCAGACTGCATGAACGTGACCATCAAGAAGGATTTACTCCAGCATTTGAAAACCAGCTTATTTCAAGTTACAGAAGGACCTGATAACGAAACGGTCAATTTCTGCATTCCTCTATCTCCTCAATTACTTGTCTGCCCTTTGATAAAGATTACACCTGGACACTACAGCGTTGACAACTACAGTTTGTTTATTAGAAATTCGCGATATGCTTCTTTGGGTGATTATTACATTGACATTGATGGCAACGCAATTTCGTGTGACACGTCAATTGACGTAAGCGTTCAGGCAAAGAGTCGTTGCAACTACATGGAATTGCATTCATCACAATACGAGAACCTACCCAACGGTAGCTTGTATCTTAAAGATGCTGCCATTGTCATTAACAGGCCACAAATTACAGCGGATAATAGCTCAAAAATCATACTATGTTATCCCTTAAGCATACGATTTTTAAACTGCAAGCCATCACAAATACTGCATATCAAGAAATCTGATACCATTCTTAAACCTTCTTTAAAACTGTTTTCCCTATATCAGCTAGTTGCTTACGGTTTAGGTGACTACCAAGTTAACAATTCGTCTAACGACGTGGTGGTGTGCATCAGTGAAAACGCACGTCCCAGAGATCCCTTGGTGTTGACGGTACACATCGTGTTTTACTGTATTTCCGTCTTTGCATTATTACTGACTCTACTATGTCAATACTTAGTAAGCAAATCCAGATGTTACGACAAATGCCTATGCAGTCATATTTGCAGTCAAATCATCTATTTTCTAGTTTTGATCACCATTCAATATCTCCAATATGAAATCAGTCACACAGCCTGCTATACCCTGTTTATCGTGCACTATCTGTCAGCAATGAGTACGTACTTTTGGATGGGCATTTCCGCTTTTGACGTGTGGAAATACTTTGGTAAAATGTATCAAAACAGCATTCAACAAAGAACAATCATTGAAAACAAGCGTTTTCTTTACTATGCGACTTTCGTGTGGGGTTCGTGTATTTTTTTGTGCAGTGCAGTGATAACTATTGATCAATCGCAAGGCATACAGCAGGCATTATCCATGATACCCGGTATTTGGAACTTTTGCTGGTTTCAGGATACCATGTCAACGTGGATTTTTTATTACGGCATTCTCATACTGCTAATGACTTTTAATCTAGTGTTTTTAATAGGGACTATCTGTAACATTTATGGTACCAGCAGATACACCAGGCTTGCAAGACAACGGAAGATTCAAATGTAAGTAAACTCTACTAATAGGAAATAAAAGTTTGGTAATGCTATTGTGAATATCTTAAGGGTTTGCTCATTAAAATCTTAAAAATGCCTAAGAGGTCATTCAAAAAATACATCCCCGAAATTCCTTCAGAAATTGAATCCACGTGGTGTTTATTTTAGTCCAGACCCAGCCTCATATACGTCCTTAATTTTTTTTGATTAATTAGGGTGTACAGAAAATGTGATGGAACATACAAAGGCCCATCCCATAAATTTCCAAGCACCCGTTTCGCTAACAATTCCACGACATTTATCCAAATGTTACTGATCAACGGAAATTTCCTGACCTCGAAGGCACAAATTCCAGCATAAAATTGGTGTTTAACACAAAGTTAGGATTAATTCCAGATTTTCCCGAGATTCTAAAAATTAAATTACAGTTGGGGCTGCATGGGGACGAGACAAATTTCTTCTGATGCCCAATTCCTCTTTCACTGACCATTAAAACTTAATCAAACAGAAAATCTAAAAACTGAAAATTACCATCATTAGTGGACGTCCATAATGACTTTCTCCCCTCCCCCTTTTTGAATGGCCCCTAGCAGCGAATCAGTCAATTTCATAAAAAAATACATGAACAGGTACTCCAGAGAAGGGAAACAGGTTAGACTAGTGGATGATATGTATATAACATCAATAAAAATTATTAAGACTTTGTTAAAGTAAAATGTGATTCTTATTACTACTAAAGTTCAATTCCCAAACATAACTGCAATTAGTACAGTATATTCTCATCAATTTCGTGACAAGTTTTGATAGCACTCCAATATATCATTTGACTGCAGATTCGCTTATTATAAACATTCAATCCTTTCAAAATGTTTTTTGTCTCGTTTCAGATTGAAAATTTGCGCTAAGCTATTTATAATCATGGGCATTTGCTGGGTGATTAGAGCTGTAATGTATTCCATAAGAAAAAACATATGCTTTAATTACTGGCTTCTATCAGAAGGAATAACATGCTTGCAAGGCATTGCAATTTTTGCAGTCTACATATGCAGTCGTGATGTTTATCGAACAATTTTCAAATATATCAGAAGGTTCACAAATACTTATTAAAAACAAATGTGACAACATGCAAACAAATGAGAGAAAAATTGAAATTCAGATGTAGATATGATAAAACTCAATTGCAACTAAAATTGTTTGTGTGAACCACGTTTCTGAAGCCACAGAAAAGTGATTTTTGAATTATTTAAGTAAATTACGGCAACAATGTTTTTAGATTACGTGACAAGAAATGTAATCAAACCAATTCCTCTCCAATAAATAATGTACATCATAAAAAGTGGACTCGAAGTTATTTACATTCATTATTTGGAGAATTTCTACCAAACATCTAAAACGTGACTGAATAGTTTAGTGAATTTCAAAGAAAAAGGTAGGTTGAAGTGGTAAGAAAACAGGGAGGGCCAAATTGATGACGCTGGTGAATAAATAATGAACCCACGATTTGCAGATTTTTAGGAAAAAGCTATTTTGCTGCATCCTTATCTGGGACAAAGTTATTGAGGAACTTAAAAGTATGTTAGAAGAACTGAAATATTAAATACAAATCAAAGCTAATTAACATCCTAATTAATAAAATTAACACAGCACAATCTCCTAATCCGGTTATGGTGTGCTAATGAGGTAGTGTATAAAAGACCTCTAAAATCATCTGTTTGTACAGACAAGAAAATTTGCCACAAACCAAGAAGTGCAATGGAGAATAAATATTCTGTTCCTCGTTTTGGCCAATTGTAATTCTGAACTTGGCTTCAGCCAGTTAATTGTCGATGGTCACCTTCCAAGAAAAGCGTCTACATTTTCAAGAGGAAATCCATAGTGTGGACATGACTTAAACCTTAAATCAACAAAATCAAACATGACTTGCTTTAAAGAACTTCTATACAAACGCATCATGCTGACAGGAGCAGCAATAGCCACTATTTTCACCATGTGTATTCTAGCCGAATCGTTGCAAATCAACTCAAACAAAACCACATCTTCAAAAGCAGGATCCTTAAAATTCGATACGGAAATGGAAACTGGAATGCAAGAACCATCGTTAAGTAACCGAAAACTCCCCGACTGCACTCGTGCTATTGAAGATCTGCCCACACATTTCAAAAATAGTACACTCGCAAAGGAATCTATCTACAAACTGTTCGCCATCAACAGATCCAATGACCAAATCGATAAAGTGTGTTTTCCCTTGTCACCTCAATTATTCAAATGCAAATTACAAAGATTCGAACCCAACCGCTACAACATTTCCAACTACACATTGTTTGTAGATGAGCATCAGTTTGCTTCCTTGGGGGACTATTACATCGACACTGATGGTAGTGCAAATGCATGCGAAACATCATTTAGTGTGAACAACAATCACGAGCGATGTCGTAATTTGAAATTAAACCAGTCAGAATTTGAAACAATTCCGAACGGTACTTTAAGAATCCGATCTGTGCAAATCTTCATCGAAAAACCCCTTTACAAATTGCATGAGGACCTAACAGCAACTGTGTGCTATCCATTAAGTGTAACATTTTTAATTTGCGATTACTCACTTATGCTAAATCTTCGAGAATCTGAATATCAAATCCAATCCGATTTCAAGCTTATTATTGAAAACCAACAATCGATGTACTATTACAGTTTAGGGGAATATCAACTGTATAATGATACTGACAACACTATCACAGTAATAATTTGCGATCTCTCAGTATTTAAAAATCGTGCTTTACCCGTTCTACATATTGTTATTTATTGTATATCGTTATTGGCGTTGATTCTGACTTTATTTTGTAAACGAATGATGCCCATCTCGACATGCCATGAGAAATGCATGTTCTGTTACATCATAAGCTCAATGGTTTATTTTAGCGTTTTAATTTGGATACAAATTGACAATAACTACAAGTATTTCATTTCGCAATCCTGGTGCACCATCACATTTACTATCCATTACATATCTTCAATGATGTCATACCTGTGGCTGAGTATTGCATCGTTTGATGTTTGGAAACATTTGAATACTGTACATTATTCCAATGAGAATGAAAATCGAAGGTTCTTTAAATACGCCATTATTGTTTGCACTGTGTGTGGAATACTTTGCTGTACACTGTTCATATTTGTGGAACTACATTTTGTAAAAAACATGGCAGATATGCATCCAGGGTTATTTAACAGATGCTGGTTTGAAGACAGATTATCTGCGTGGATTTTTTATTATGGCATCCTCATCGCGTTGATGACTTTAAATCTTGTGCTTATAAGTGCTTCAATTTATTACATTCGCTCTATCAATAAGCAGACGGAAAACATGGCAGTCAGAAAACAAAAAATGCCCATGTAAGTATTACAATATGTCACAAGAAAAATTAAGTATCTGGGGGTTCATACTACCAAATAACTCTCACAGGATAATGTATATTCAGGATATAGAGATGGTCCAGCGTAGGGAGGCCAAATTTATTAAGAGCAACATTCCGCGAGTGTGACAGAAATGCTCCACTCTCTAAATTGGGACACATTGAGGTTCAAATGCGAAATTTTATCTATGGGGTTATTCAAACATTTTAATCTTTCTCTTAATACACATCTTGTTTCTCGTATATTAACGCCTAAAGATCACTACAAGAGTAAGACTTCACTACCGAGCTTCATGCCAAGATGGATGCTTACCATCTTTTGTTTGCATTTTATTAAACGATGGCAAAGCCTTCCTGGCTAATGCCCAAATTTAGTAAAAAATTCAATCTAACAATTATGTCTAAGTCGCTACTGACGTAGGAGCATTCTCCTGAAATTGGGTAAGACTTCCCCCACCCCTACCATATAGCATTTATTTGTTGAACGCTAGGGTACCGAGTTGAATTGAATTGAACGCTTGTCGCAAAATACGACTACATCGACTCATATTTTTGTCCTAGTACAACCTGTTGTCGTTAACATTCTTTCAAAGGGATTTCAGATCCATTCAAGGAATCAGTGGGATGGAATTTATTAAACAATATTATTTACTTTTCAATGTTATTCGGTACTTTTCAACCGGCCAATATGATAAATATCGATTCACAGGCATAAACGACAGCGTCTGGGGGGGTCTCAGACGGGTCCATTCCCACATTGCCCTAAACGATTTCATTTTTTTTTTTTTTTTTTTTCAGAATACTAATTGCATTGAAGCTCTTCGTAATCACTGGTATTGTTTGGGTGTTCAAAGCTTTAATTTGGTTCCTCCAATTCCACGTTTTCAGCCGACATAGTTTAGAAGCAGAGCTGGTTGAAAAAGTAATAATTAGCATGCAAGGAATGGCCATCTTTCTTGTGTATATTTTCAGGCGCGATATTAACAGATTGCTTTCAGAACGAATAAATAGCTTTAAGATTCCATGTAAGGCTAAGATTGTAAGAATTTGTCGCAAAAGTGTCAACAAATATGAAGTCACATGATTAATAAATATTCGTGATACACTTGACGTCAAGTTTTCCGAGCTTTACTTCTTTTCTAGACTATGTCATGTGCCTAAATGTGCTTATTTTACAGGTACATCTAGAATTGAAGTTGTAGGTATGCTTGCATTCTATTAATCCTTACCCTTCTTACCCTTAAATTTGAAGAAATAATTGTAACTTTCTTTAAATAAACACAACTGAAAAACACATAGCCCTTATGGATGCGCTCCAAGTCGATGCCAATATGCAGAAATTAAAATAAACGATTACGTCCTGATATCAATACATTACATTTAAAAGTAATTACAGCGATAATTATTAACAAAAATTGCTACAGCGAAGAGCCAAAATCTATCTTTGAAATTAATGACATGCGACAAAGTAAAAAATAAGAAATTAACTTTGCTTTCGCAATTTTTAGCGCAAGCCAACCACGAGAACAAAAACTGGTAACCGAACCAGTTTGGAATTTCACAGCAGTGAGATCCGCATAACTTATTTATGAGTATCGGATCATTTCCAGGAATACGCAATTCAAGAAAACTGCGATCTCTATAGAAACATGTATTACTTTGACGAACTGTTCAACATGTACTTTACAGTCGCATTAAACAATAGAGAGATTGAGCCAGCCAACGCGTTAACCTTAACGTTAGAGGCGGGAAGGGAGGAGCCACGGACTGAACTACCCAATGAAATAACTGAACGTCATGAATGTGCATGCGTGGTTCTTCCCTTCCCGCCTCTAACTTTAAGGTCGACGTTAAGGCGTTGGCTGGCTCAATCTATCTAAAAGCAATTACACGTATCGTAAATCACATAGAATGAATTCAAAAGTTAAAAAATGTAGCACTATATCAACAACCCAAATGCACCATCCATAATGGATATATAATAATGCATCCAGATTCTATAGTACAGTTTTTAAATAATTCTATAACTGCAAAATATGCTACGAAAACAATATTGAACTTTGAAACGAATGCTGATTAGATAATAGAGAGTTTGAGCCATCCAACGTTAACATAACGATAACGGTAACGATAACGAGAAACAGCGCTGGCGACCCGGAATGTCAAGGACTACCCAATGCAAAGCATGGCAGGCATTCCAATGCCATTCCGAACTTCCCGCGCTCTTTCTCGTTAACGTTATCGTTTCGTTGGATGGCTCAAACTCTCTATTCATCGAAGCACGATAACATAATCACACTAGCATGTGTGGGTTTTTTCAAAGATAAACAATTAAATTCAGCAAAGTTCTGCATAACATTAAACTGATTTATAAAATGTCGTTGTCATTAATTAAATCCTGTTTTGAAAGGAACTAATTAAGCATATTTCCCTCTTCCTCGAGCAATTTTGCTTGTTAAATAAATCATGTCGACAATTGTTTTCAGAGCCAATTAATAACACCCGACATCCCTGTTCCGTTTAGTGATATATTCGAAATTAGACGGACGCCAATATGGATAGTGAGATCCCATATATAAACGAATGGTAGCTAGGGCTAGACTGTTACAAATCACACCGTGTCACAGATGAATTATCCAAGCGCAATGTTGTCAATCTCTATGCTCCTTGATGCAGTATTAATCACGATTTTACTATCAGGAGTATGCTCAAGTGACACTGATAAATTAGGACCACTTGTCATCCTTAAAGCCAACTGGAATCTTCCAACTTGTATTAACGTTTCTGAAGAAAGTTACAGAGAAAATGTGCCACAATTTACCGAGTCAGATATTGACAACGGTTCAAGAGGAAGAAATTTCAGGAATTTCTCAACGGAAGGACCTGAACGATCAACATCGTGCTTTCCTCTTTCTCCACAATTAATCCATTGCAAGATAGCAACATTACCCTTTGGAATGTACACTATTCAAAACAAAACTCTGGTTTATGGCGTTGACAAGAACATGACAGCGATGCTGGGAGACTATTATGTCGCTCTAAATGGCACAGCTATGGTATGTGACCAATGGATAAACGTAACAATAGGTAAACGTTTCCCAAGATGCCATTACGTAAAACTGCAACCTGAAGAGTATGAAATAAACAAAAATGGCAGCTTTTACTTGAAAACTGCAAGAGCTTTGGTGGAGCGACCAACATACACGGTCAACATCCAAGAAAAGTCTGCTAACATCTGTTATCCTTTGAGCATAGAGTTTCTGAACTGTGAGCATAAAGTGTATATTCCACCATCGGATTACAAGATTCTACCATATCGAAAATTGCAGTTGCGCAACGACGCGAACACTCTTGATTTATCAGGGTACTTTTTGCACACATCAGACACCGATGTCGTGGCTTGCATCTACACTGGCAAGGAATATGAAACAGGCAGGTTTATCGCCAAAATCTACGCCGTGTTTTTTTTCGTATCGTCATTGCTCATGTTGCTGACATTGGTGATTAAAATCAGAAGTTCCAAAAACAACTGCTATGACAAAAGTCTGATTTGTCATATTTCTAGCCTGCTCATCTCCACCGTTTTGGCGAGTGTTCGTAAATACACCAACATTCCATTAAGTGCCTGTCACCTATTCTTCGCAGTAATTTACCTGAGTATAATGTCGGCTTATTTGTGGCTGAACATTATCGCTTTCGACACATGGCATTCATTTGCCAATCTCGCAGGAATGTTTCAATGTCGACGACAACTCAGTGAACAATGCAAGTTTCTCTGCTATTTCATTTATGCCACTGGTGTCCCAATTATTTTTTTGATTTTCATCCTCGTTTTGGACAAAAACAGAAGTCTGCAAGACACTCTGGTGATCTATCCAGACATCATAACTCAGTGTTGGTTCAACGACACGACATCCCAAATGGCTTTCTATAATGGTCCTCTCATTGTCATAATGGGATTCAATGTGCTTTTCTTCGTTCTAACCATGATTCACATTCACAAAGCTGGTGAAGGAACGGACCTTGTCAACAGAAAACGGAAAAAGCAATTGTAAGGCAAAGAGTTCCCTAAATTTATTCAAAGACTTTGGTTTTCAAAAAGTGGTTTAATATACTGTATTTTGCACATTAATTAAATTGTTTTGGTTTGGTTTTTCAGATTATTAATCTGCATCAAATTGTTCGTGGTCATGGGTATTGCTTGGATAACGGACGCCATTCTCTTCAGTGTGCAAGGCTATCTGCCCTTTTACTCCTGGTACCTTTCAGACATTGTTGATGCCTTACAGGGACTTGCTATTTTTGTGGTATTAATCGTTTGTAATAAGGAATCACGCAAAGCGATTAGCTGCCACAGTTCTACCAGCGACATTTCCTGCTGTAAAAAATATCATTTTTGCCAAAATACAAAATCTAACGATAGAGCCCCTGAGATTAAACGGAAAATCAGCACTATCACAATTACTACACAGCTGTCAATGGATGTACATCAATAACATCATCTAAATAACATGAATATTAAGGATGATACATCTCTAACAAAACTTAACTGAAGTCACACATAGATATTTTAGTTGACTTTAGATTAACTTAAAAAAACATAATTCATACAACCCTGATGTAATGAAAAATCTTAAATGAAATGGGTCTGAGATTGCAAGTGCAACAAATAAATGCAGAGAATATGGCGTCCTCCATCGGGTAAATGAAGAAACTGGTTACATGCTCTTATACTATACACATTCTGAGCAAAAGTTAATAAATAGACATTGTTAATAATTGAATAATATATTTGTTACTGACTGTCTATTTTTATAGATCATACAGCACAGTCATGAAAATAAAATTAATACAATGGTGTTACCCAAACAATCCAGAAACGTTAGGATGAAATAAACAAATGAGCTACACTCAAATAATTATTTATGGCCATTTGAACAAAACAACAATTAAAAAAAAAACAGTAATGTGATACACAGTCCATATTTCAAAATGTCCCGTAAAGTTTTCAAGCGATGCACACCCATGACAATGGTGCTTTAGAACTTTAGAAATATGTGTGTCAAGACCTGACACCAATAATGCATAGAGATGCCATAGGCAGATGTTATATTATTTAGTCTAAAATGTAATTGGAAGAACGTCGCCCCATGTGCACTAAAGCCAGTTTACTTCCTTGACCCATTGGGGCCTAATTTGGATTTTTAAATCAGCATTCTAAACTCTGATGAAAGAAGGCATTATGTAAGCGGACATAAATCCATAGTGAACTAGATCTTTCCATACTTTTGTTTTCTTTAAACTTTTTGCCAGTGTAAACATTCAAACTATACCAATAAATTGTGCAGTGAAGAACTGGATTTGGATATGTGTAAACATCATTTTATAAATACAAGCGTAAGATAACCCAGCCTTCAGATACTGTACCATGTAAGAACATTAAAGGGCACTACAAGAGCTTCGATAGAAATATACTTTACAAAAGTCTTCCTTGTATTGTTATTAGTGAATACGTT
Source organism: Ophyiulus pilosus (assembly GCA_033995625.1). NCBI lineage: Eukaryota > Metazoa > Arthropoda > Diplopoda > Julida > Julidae > Ophyiulus > Ophyiulus pilosus. Next base: position 736 of record JAUJYV010000565.1, on the reverse strand, counting down.
TGAAAATATCATAAAGACGTATAACCGAAATTTAAGTAATACATATTTGGTATATATAATATTTTGTAAATATTAATGCAAAAGTAACTGATAGCATTCATAAATTTTTATCAGGTAAGATAAATTTCGTTTATTTAGCGAAAGTTGTAACCTTGCACACATTGTCACGGTCAGTTTAAATCGAATAAAAACTGCTTCAAGATGCCCAAACCTCAACTGGTAGATGATGGATTGGAAAAAAAGTGAACATCCGTATTTGCCATCAACTATTATTTAAGTTCCTTTTGCAATCTAGTAGTTAAGGATGACTTGAAAATGCACGACGGTATACGTGACAATTTGTGTGTATTACAAACGAGATCAAAGTCTGAACAGATTCACAGAGAGCACCTCAATCGTGTACATGTAATACTTGGAAAAATTCATTTGTCATATTTGATCAGTATTTAACCAAATATTGAATTCTGAGCACGTTTGCTGATAGGTTTATATTCGAAAATCACTAAACCTGGCGGGTGGTAATGCAAATATTGAATGAATACATAGGTTAGGTCTTTTTAAACTACATGTTGAGGGTTGAATTCTTTCTAAGGTCATCCGCAATGTGCAGAAGAAGGTCAGTTATAATTTGTTCAAATGCAAGTAAATCCTAAGGGCCAGTTGCACCAACAAAGGTTAAATAAAAGGTTAGCTAACCTGAGGTTATATAAAACCACGAGTTAACCTCAGGGTTAGT
>JAUJYV010000564.1:0-36037 GCA_033995625.1 Ophyiulus pilosus | reverse complement strand
CCCCCTCCATATGGCATTTATTTGCTGACTGTAGGGTACTGAATTGAATTGAATTTGAAAACGATTGATTTCGTTATCCAAGGTCCCTTTCCTGATTAACCTAAATGGGTGCTAACAACGATGATGCGGTATGTTGTGCAAATGAGAACGTTAAGAGAAACTAGCCCTCACTCACCATTATGCTTGAAGACCCGAATGACGGCGCCGGACAGGCGCGACCCAAGGATGAGGGAGGAATGGTTCATGACGTCGCTTACGATGAGGCAGCCTTTTCCGATGATGGCCGGAAGATTGAGCGAGTTGGTAGCAAACCCCATTCCAAACGTGATGGCGTCTTCCACCCCAAGGAAACGGGCTACGAGCCTCTCCAACTCGTTGTGAATATCATAATTACCTGCAAGAACAAAGGAATGGTGCTATAGCCACAAATTATCATCCTTGCCAATTCATGGTTTCCTTCATGTATATTTTGCATTAACCTATTGGTGCCTTACATTCGTCTAAGACATCCTAGGTCATGAAAGCCTCATACATATTCGTGCAAATCACGATACGGAAAGAGGAAACAGAAGAATGTAAAGAGGAAGGAACACAGCTGCAGTACATTTTCAGAAGTAATTGCAGTAACTCAAGAAAAGCCATCTCGGCTGGGAATCGAATGAGAGACTGATTGGAATCAGAGAAAAAAAAAAGGGGGGGGGGGAAACATTTTTACAAGGGGGAAACAAATTATCTATAAGTGTTAGTTATAGACATTTTTTGTCCTGGCGACCACAGGATTTATCAGCCTCTTAAAAGTATTTTTAGAGAGCACAAGGCACAGAGGCGCTCGTTCTACTTTTCACCTAGGCAGAACAAAGAATAATTTCGTTAATGCCTAGTTGTGAGTGAGGGTAACAAAAAAGACGTATATTTGGCATCAAGATCGATCAAACGATTAATCTTTCGTTGACAAAGTCCACCAGGGCATTGTCGCCAAACAATGGCAATTTGCATATGAAGGTCACTTGCACTGATGAACATCTGCCAATGTTCTCAGCAGGAAGAGAAGTTAGGGTGATGTAGCAATGTCCCTAAGCTTTATTCATAAGTGTTATTAAATAAAGCGTGTTCTTCCCGTGCTGCAAGAGCCAATCCAGACTCACCGAGTTCATGCCGGGTGCTGCACACTCCAACGCCGTACACATAGGCCGCTTCTTCGGCAGCGCTGGCGCAAGGCCCAGAATTTTCGGCGAAACCCAAGTAGTTGTAGGAAGCCATGTTTATGGCCTTAAACTTTCTACCAGTGAGCCTAAGTGAGATGAACATATAACATAAAAATCTATATTCATAAAATAAAAGACCGATATAAAAATAAAGACAGATTTGAGTAGCATAATGGTCGTTATCCTTTATGAAAAATTTGGTGAACTTTTTTGTTTTAAAATCCTCTTACTTACTAGTTTTTTCATTAGTCATGTGATCACTTTGCATTGTTTACAATATTCATCACAAATTGGTAATAAAGTGATGGTGTCGGCTTAAAAATTGACAGTTTGTGATGAATTGATGAGCTCACAACCAGTTAGAATTAATTTAAAAGTGATCAGTTTACCAAAATAGTCACACATTTTTTAGCAGTTTATTACTAGTTTATTGCTAGTTTAATACCACTTTTTTCCGGAACTGAATTAAGTGGCCATCAGCGTTTTTTTAGTTTTACTTTTTTATTGACATAATATCAACAGGTGCTTTTTTACCAACAAAATGTCAACAGATCATATCATTTGCAAATAACATGATCTGTTGACATTATGGCGCATCCAGTCAGCTGGTAAGTGCCCATTTTTCGGGCATAATGCACTTGTTCTTTCTACGCATAACTTTCGGATTACAAGTTTTTGGTGTGTATTTTGACCAACACAAATTAATTGAATTCAACCTAAGGCTTTAATTAAACTAAGGTTACAATTTTTCCAAACTTCTGCAAGCTTTCATCAAGAGATGTGGAAATTAAAATGTTTGGCTTACTCAAAATGCCAGCCGTGATCCTTCGTGATCCGTTCCATGACCACGATTTCTGGTCCTGGCACACTACAGATGGGATGGTTGAGGATGTCGCGCACGCGCCGAAAGATATTCCTCTTGTAGAAGCCTTCGAAACTCTGATATAGCGGCGAGTACCCCTAAAACGAGACCCATTCTCAAATTAGCGGTGGCCCTGATATTCGAGATAAAACTGCATTTTACGCACTTGCATTTACTAGAAAATGGCTGTTTGCAAATGTGGTGGTGCCATTTTTAAAAATTACTTTCATAGAATGATGCGCTCTTAAAATTAAGTATTACTTAATTGCTATATTACGGTATTTAACGGCTAATTGGAAATTTTTTTCGGGTGTACATAGCCAAGAATAACCTGTCCGTAAAATAAATTTGACTAGATGGATTTTATTAATATTCAACAGAACTGAGTCCGGAATACATACATCGTGTCCCTTTTCCGTGGTGAGGTAAGTCCGAAGGCACCCGAATTTGCGCAGGAAGTCGTTCACATAGCCAAAAAGAATGAGCAAACACAGACCAAAATAGGTGATGATTGCAATGATGAGAGGCGGCTCCTCGTTGGGATAGTTGTCTTGGGGGTCAATTTTTTTGCGCAAGTAGCCATTCTTCATTTTGTGCTGAAAAACAGAAACAAATGCGTTTGTGAGGTAAACTGCAAAAAGGTAAACAAAACCATGAAGAATGTTATATAGAAGGGCATAAACATTTACTATGACAAAACCACCGAATTTTTAGGGAGTAATATGCACTACTAGAGCCTAACGTCAAGTTCACACGATGTGGCGATTACGCTGAATAGGTGCAGTGTTCACACACTACTCAGTTTCGAATATTGTGTTCCAATTTTCTATATAAATTTCGAATTTTATCCCGCGCCTCATTTTTTTTTGTACCATAAAAACCGTACATGTGGACAAGAGTCTGGAATTAATCCGTATGCGGAAGGAGACGTATCGTGTGAACGTGCAGATAGAAAAGCATGTGCGGCTGAAGAATTCTATAAAAAAACCTCGTGCGGCAAATCGGCGTGTGAATGAGGCATTAAAAGAACGGCATAAAATAAATTTATGTGAAACATATATCGCTATTGTGTAAATAGGAATTGCACGTGCGTCTGAAAACAGAAACTGCGTTACCATAAGCGCGGATAAATTCAATTGTTTTTCTGAAAATTTAGATTGGCGCATCCTCTCTGCAGCAGCTGTTTTATGAAAAACCTGGTGCCGTCTGGACAGCCACTTGACTTGTTCACGGATCTAAAATCACGTATTAGCACCGCTATGGAAACTGATAACTTGGGATAGGGAGTGAACTTCTTTCCAGCACATCGGAACACGAGAAATTTATAATCTGGCAATTGGTTTACCAATCCATTGATTGCGGGGGAAACGCGACTTCAAAAGATTGTACGTTATCCGTACTGTAAATTACATATACAGCCTCGGCCAAAAATTAAGTCCGGAGTAGCCTCCAAATTTCGTCTTTTTGCATGCTCTCCACAAAAATGTGATTGCAATTGGTTTGGTTGGTTGCTCCTCTGCACAATTCCCAAAAAAATAGCAGTTGACCACATAATTACGTGAAACTTGATTGCCATATGATCCGAGCTGTACATTAAACATACGGGCGCATTGATTATTCCCTTTTTTCCACACATGTTCCCTTTTTACGTAATATAAGTTTAAAACTGCTAGCATATCATACAAAATGTGTATAATTTATATTTGAATACGAAACGGCCACAGTCATTAGAGAGTTTGAGCCAGCCAACGCCTTAACGTTAACCTTAACTTTAACGTTGGGAAGGGAGGATCGAGCCACGGACTTAACTACCCAATGAACTAAATGAATGTCATGAGTGTGCATGACGTTCATGTAATTCATTGGATAGTTAAGTCCGTGGCTCCTCCCTTCCCGCCGTTAAGGTTAACGTTAAGGCGTTGGCTGGCTCAAACTCTCCATTAACTCAAATTATCGTGAGCCCACTATACTTTGTAATTACATGCAAATTAACAAGAAATATACTATGTAGAATATACAGATAAAAGGCAGGGTTATTACTTATTAAATCCAAAATACAATGCAGTAATTACAAGTTTTGAGCCTCATCAATGTTATATGGTCTCCTAAACTTCAGTTAAAACATCAAAAAAATACTTTGGCTATATACCTCTTGAAATACCGAGCACGCGATCTTCCACAACGTACATTTTTTAAGCTAAAATTAATTTTCCAGATGGAAGAAACAACATATGATTTTTCATTAGTTGGAACATGAACTTTTCAGGAATTACAGTAAGTAGAGCAACAAGAATAGACGACTGCATTTGAGATCATTTCCAGAAATTATTTTACAAAATGAGGATCAGTTTTGTAAATACTGTTGTTAAGCATATTTTACTGATATTTTTTTTATCAACTCCGGATTAACCGACCCTCCAACAAAAAAGCTACGGTCCGACGGCCCCAACCTAGGACGGATAAGAGGGGGTTTTACTGTATTAAACTAACATTGACTGCTCTTGCTTTCTGGTTTTCGTGTCTTAAAACCTGCGTGGCACTTGCCACTTGGCCATTTTCTTTTTCCCAAAAAAACGTGTCTACCCTGGGACGAAAGTGGCAGCTGAGTGCCGGCCTTGAAAGCCGAAGGTCCCATCAAAACCGTCCTAGAAACAACGACATCGGAAGTCATTAAAAATGAGTAATGGGTGTAAAAAAACGAGGGTGGCCATGACGTCATACTGTCGGATAACACTGAAAGGTTTGGGGGTTTGCTGGAAGCTGGGTGGCAATTTACATTAATAGCAATGTTCATGTTTTAAGTGCACCAGACACCCACTAAAACACGTTTGCGTATTTACGTTAAAAATAACGTCTGCAAATTACAGAACATTAATAGTTCGGAAGGCATTAACACAGTGCAGATTAGGGATGCGTGAGCAACCGTGGGGATGTCACATGATACCGCCATCATCATGCTTGCATACATGTGCATCAGGTCCATGACCACAAGTTGTTCAAACATTGGAAATTCTGACTTTCTTTTTTTTAGTAACACTAGAGGGTATATGTTTAGCAGCGACGTGAAACGGAAATGCAACGGCTAACGGCTTTGAATTTAATTACACTACGGTGGAACAGCTTACGCAAACTTTTCATACAATTTAAGTATTAACGAAATTGCGTCCGGTTCACTGACTCAGTTTCCTCATTTTTTAAATATTATTTATATAATTTATATAAAGACAGGTGACTATTTGTAAAGATGGGCTAAAATTATTCGTAAAAAACATTTACATTTTTTTTTTAAATTGTACTTTTCCACTTCATGCAATTCGCAGTATGTATTTTGTCGGACTAAATAAGAGTATTAAAAGTCTATATTTTTAAGCTACTATGGACTCACACATACAATATATTATCCCCGTTCACACGATGCGGTTTTTTGACGAATCTGAGATTACGCTGAATCGGTTTTAATCGGGAGCAGTGTTCACACACTGTTCAGTTTTAAATGTTGTGTGTTCCAATTTTTTTATATAATTACAAGACCGAATTGCAAAAATAAACGAATTAGAAATTAATCCGTAAGCGGAATGAGACGTATCGTGTGAATGTGCAGACAGAAAAGCACGCGCCGCTGAAGAATTCGGTAAAAAAACCTCGTGGCGTTCGATCTTGTCGCTAAAAACCGTAACACCCAGTCCACACGAGGCCGTATCAGCTGTTTTGCCGCACGAGGTTTTTTCAGCGGCGCATGCTTTTCTATCTGCACGTTCACACGATACATCTACGAGATCGTGTGAACGTGCAGATAGAAAAGCATGCGCCGCTGTAAAAACCTCAAGCGGCAAAACAGCTGATACGACCTCGTGTGAACGGGGTGTAATGACCACATGTACGGTTTTGTGAGTGATAAAATTCGAAATTCATACAGAAAATAGGAACACACAACATTCGAAACTGAATACTATGTGAACACTACACCCGGTTTAGCCCCTCTTCAGCGTAATTTCCGATTAGTAAAAAAACCGCATCGTGTGAACGTGGCTTTACAGTGCAAATACTGGGTTCTGCAACAACATTTGCGTTGTCAACACTATATCCGAACTGAAGTTACTTTCTAATAGAACGATTCGGTAAACAAAGTCTGGGTAAGCATGTCCTTGTCCTTGTTGAGGCCTCAAAACCGCCATTAGAAAACAACCTTTGACATCACCAGTCACGTACATGTGCAACAAACCCAGTTATCTTTCATTTGGTTACCTTATCCGCCCCCATAGATACCAATATTGGTAAAGCTGAAGTACCTGAGAATTACACAAAATAGGTTTTCACAGGCAGACTATCAATTTAACAATTTTATGCACGTGATCATACTTTCGGACATAATTCGTGATCATACTTCAACGCTCATGATTTACTCGAATATCCCAAAGAGATTCTAAAAGATTTGTTTGAATCCATGAGAATCTCTGGACGATCATTGGAATCGTCCTGAGGATATGGTTGTAACGCCAGATGAACTATAACCGAAAATTCTATCCACGAGATTCTCGTGGAAGAAGTTGGCAGGATTCTTGGACAACCCTTGTCCGGTCCTTCTGGTCGTGGAATTTCATGCCCGACATTGAGAATCTCTCCCGGTTACTTTCTATATCCAGACACGTTGAGATTATTCAGGCTGTGTCAGCCTTCCACCGATTAAGCACTTGGACTTATGGCAATGGGCCTTTAGCACTACATCTCTAAAACGGATCCATCCTTTTACTCTAGAAAAGTCTTGGAAAGCTGCTAACCCATAAGCAGCAAAAGCAGAATCATTCCTCCCAAGAAACAGTCCCCAAATCCATCCAAAGCAGAACAAGTAAAAAAAAAACTGTTCTGGAGCAAAAGGGAGGTTGTTGGTCATGTGCCACCAGGGGGTGATAAATCGGGATAAAGTCCATTAGTAGGAGTCTCGAAACGTCTGCTTACGACAAAAGAGGTTCTGGAAGCAGACAGCGATCTTACGGCATATGGATGCCTCCGCGCAAACTTACTCTCGATATGGAGAAGGTGCTCCCGAGGATTTAGACCGACATCCGCAAATTTTCGCTGCTATCCGTGACTCCCGCAAGTAGTGCTCCAAGAGCCAGGTAGTCAGTCCTCCCAAGAGCTACGAGCAGCAGAAACCCAGTCGCGAGTAAAAAAAAAGTTAGTCATCAACGAAACTTCATTTGTACCGCTATATAGGCCACGCCGCTGTTGCATAAACAATGTAATCCATCGACACCAGGGCTTGATTAATGTGGCCCCGAGAAGCCATTGAAACGCCGAAATCAGGAAGTATGACCAGAAATAAATCGCTCTGACATAACCAGTTACGCGTTTCCTCTAGCTCGTTTCTCCGAAGGCTGGGCCTTGGTGATCAATGCGAGCTCCACATCTAGGGGCTTTCCAAATAAAATATTTAGAAACAAAAAACTCATTGATTGGCATGTTAGGTTTCGAATATCAACGTACCATGTGCGCTCTCTCCCAGGGACCTCTCCGAGAGGTAGCACGGCTCACCAGCCATTCCTCGGGTGACTGCAAGAATCTAGCTGTAAACTGCCATTCCGATATAGGCAATCACAAAATATCTCTACTGCGAGAATCCCTACAGAAATGGGATCTGATCACGCACAAGATCCTGATGGAATCCACAGAAAATCAGTACTTGGGTTCTCTTTAAAGATTTGTGCGAACGAATCTCGAACAACTCTTCCCGAGCTTTGACGAGTCTCTCGGAACCCATATGGGGATCTGAACTCGAGCAAGATCTTAATGGAATCTGCATAACATAAAGACTTAGAGTGTGATCGCGGAATCAAATCTGAGAGATGCAACATGCATCCAAAGTTAAAGATGATAACGAATGTCAACTCTTCAAGAGTTTCGCCGAATCTTGCTCAACTCTTGAAGAATTTCGCCGAATCTTGCTCAACTCTTCAAGAGTTTCGCCGAATCTTGTTCAACTCTTCAAGAGTTTCGCCGAATCTTGTTCAACGCTTCAAGAGTTTCGCCGAATCTTGTTCAACGCTTCAAGAGTTTCGCCGAATCTTGCTCAACTCTTCAAGAGTTTCGCCGAATCTTGCTCAACTCTTCAAGAGTTTCGCCGAACCTTATTCAGCACTTCAAGAGTTTCGCCAAATCTTGTTCAGCACTTCAAGAGTTTCGCCGAATCTTGTTCAACTCTTCAAGAGTTTCGCCGAATCTAGTTCAACTCTTCAAGAATTTCGCCGACTCTTGCTCAACTCTTCAAGAGTTTCGCCGAATCCCAACCGGGATCCTTTGATAAATCTGAATGAAATCCATTCCACAGTCTTGGAAACGTCTTGGTAGAATCTCAAAGAAATTCACTCCTTTCAGATACAACATCTCGAAAGTCGAAGATTCGCTGATTAATGAAACTAATCTTGGGCAACTTTTCAGGAGCTTTAACGAATCTCTCAGAATTCCGATAGGGCTCTCACAAAATACTTAAAACTGAGGAACGCTCAAGAAAATCCTTGGAAACATGAGAAATCTAAACAAAAAAAATTAAAATAATAAGCGGATTCTTGATTACAAAAAATCTCATTGTAATTACTTGAAGAGATACCATTTGACATTATCACAGAATTATAATATCAAGTATGGCAAACAAGCAAATGGCGAAAAAACAAAAAAAGAATATCAGCCATGTAAAGTACAGGGTGTCCGTCATTGAACGTTACAACCTTCATCGAATATAAACCGTCTATCAGGTGGTGCAAATTACTGCTATGTATGTACAATTATGACAAACTGCACGTAGAAACTGCCAAACGATGTAATTTAACGCATTTAAATATTATTAACAAACTGTGTAAATACTGATCTATTATTACAGGTGTATAAATATTCTGCTAACTCGTGCATCAGCTTCGCTATGAAGGTCTGTGCATCGATTAATTAAGCATGCTGTTGTTTGAACAACACTTTTGTTAAAAGCCACATGCGCTTTGTTTGCATGACAGTGCAGGTAGCACTATCTGATCTGCCTGGCGTAATTTTATGCTGTTTCTAAAATTGAGAAGACAGTTTATGTCCTTAAAAGTGCAAACAAAGTTTAACAGCATTGGAATTGTATTTCCACTGCTTACATCATCGTACTATCAAGACTCAAGACAGTGTTACAAACAGGTAAGCACAACATTTTCAGAACATTGATTGTTTATAAAAGTGAAGCGTGCAGAGATAACAACTAAGATAACTATTCTAATCCATCAAAAAACAAAGACACGCAAGACAGTGCACACGAAAGTGGAAGTCACTACCTTGTACAATCTAGCTGTGTCTGCCTTCTCTGACCTGTCCATACATTATAAAAGCAGAGGTTCTGAGTATGGACAAACAGACAAGACAGTAGCAGGAATGCCAGCCAGAATTAAAACCCGAGAACAGTGACTGTCTGCAAAAATTAACGAAGTCTGCATTTCTTTTTCAATATTCGAGAACGAGCTTCCGAAGTAGAAACCAGTGACTGTTTAAAGTGAAGCACAGGCGACAGTGTCCCAAAACAATTCAATGCCATCGTATAAGAGGAAAACCGACTGTCTCCTCCTACCTTCCGGACAGGAGCAGTAAGACAAAACAGCTAACACTAAAACCGGAAACCAGTGACTGTCCAACTAGTTCGACAAAAGAAGCTGCATGAGTTGCATGAAAGACAGTGTCAAAGGAACAGATCAGTGACTGTAGAAAAAATAGCAATGTGACAGTGCCTCAAAACTGACTCTTCGGCTGACCGTCCCTGCCTCCTCTCATCGACTATCGCATTTCCATTTAATTTCAGGGCTGTTTAGCTACCTACGTAAAGGCAGCTAACGTCTCGACAGCAGAGGTCCTGTTCAGTAGAGAAAAGTGTCAGGACTTCGCCATTAGGATCGAAGCCAGAATTTAGGTACGAGGCTTCCTCGGCAGGAAGTCTGCAGGGCCAAAGTTACACAATTGGCGGCACGAATCAAATTTGCATCACATCCTGTGAAGGGGGTCGAACGTATTGCACCGCCAGTTTCACTTATACTCAGTGATAAGCATTTATCGCACAAAGGGTTACCGTTTGGCAACCGTCGCTACACGGTCGTTGCCACTGAAAGCGAAAAACCGTTCCTCTTCAATGATAAGCACTCTTACCGAGCCTAGTTGCATCACCTCTTGGATACTTGTAGTATCCTCGAGACACCTATATCTGCAATCGAAAGTGCAATTGTTTCTCTTTGCAACTGCCGGAGCTTGATTGGCCGGCAGAGCGCAGTCCTCGAAGGTTTCGGGCGCACCGCAACCGCATTTGGATTCTGCCTCAATTATTACATTACAAAAATCAATTCTGCCAAGGGCATCCATTTTAGATTTTTCTATGAAAAAAAGAAGAAAAAAAGAAACAAAAACAAAAAAAAATCACTGATTTTCAAGGTTGAGTGGCAGTTTTAAGTGGGTTTGGCGAATCTCAAATTTTGGCCATCAGCCAGCTGTGAAGAACTGAGGGAGTGATCGAAAACAAAACCGATATGAAAACCACTTTTTTCAACGAATCAAATCGGTGCTGGAAGGCTCGAACTTCAAAACAGTAGTGATGGACAAGGACTAAGAGCGATCTCAAGCTCGCCAAGCTAGGAGATTCTGGTCCAGAACCATTGTGGCAAAACGTGATTTGAAGAGTTCAGATGTTTCTTATGCAGGTTCCAGAAATCCATTGCTGGATCAAGCTTCATAAACACAGAACGCTCTGACCCAGATGAGATCATGCCCAAGGTCTCAGATTTTTAAAAATAGAAATTTAAGTGTTCATAAATGCAGGTTATAATGTTGACCAAACAGTGGTCTCTATCGTCTCTGAACATATGTACAACAGATAATGCACACACCATCTAACGAAGTTAGCAAATGTTATACCGGTTACAGTTCAATATTTTCCTTATTGTTGCCTCTAACTTGTCCTCCAACATGGCGTTCAAGCTATAAACACAGGAACAGCTACAGGGAACACGCGTTTTCTCAGTTGCACAATACCGTACACCTACTGTGCTCAACATGTTTCACAAGAGTTTATTTTTTATTTGTAGAATCTTTGGCAGTACGATAAGCTGCAACGCCCGTGATCCTGACTCACTATATAATCTTCGTGCAAGGAAATTTCTCTAGGACAATTTGATGACATCAGATTTTGTCAGTTCAAGGAGAGGTGCAATACGGACCAGCATGCATTATTAAGCTAAATTAGTGGCAGAAATTTCTAACTAATCAAGCGTCAAAAATTATGAGGGGACATGAAAATGCACAGCCGCCATCACCAAGTTATAAACTTGCGATTCGGACACCTGGGTTCGAAACCGTGGACGGCTATCTTAACAACGATTTTATAGCTTCCCAAATATGTCCTTGTCGTGGAAGGGGCATCAGAAGATCTCACAAGATCCCATCCATCATCTCACAAGATCTCATCCTTAATCTCACAAGGTCTCATCCTTCATCTACCAAGATCTCATCCTTCATCTCACAAGATCTCATCCTTCATCTACCAAGATCTCATCCTTCATCTACCAAGATATCATCCTTCATCTACCAAGATCTCATCCTTCATCACACAAGATCTCATCCTACATCTCACATTTCACAAGATCTCATTCTTCATCTCACAAGATTTCATTCTTCATCTCACAAGATCTTATTCTTCATCTCACAAGATATCATCCCTCATCTCACAAGATCTCATTCTTCATCTCACAAGATCTCATCCTTCATCTGACAAGATCTCATCCATTTTACAAGCTCTCATCCTTCATCTGACAAGATCTCAACCTTCTTCTGACAAGATCTCAACCTTCTTCTGACAAGATCTCATCATTCTTCTGACAAGATATCATTCTTCTGACAAGATCTCATCCTTCAGCTCACAAGATCTCATCCATCTCACAATATATTATCCTTCATCAAACAGGATCTCATCGATCTCAACCCGAATCTCACACATGGAGATAAAATGGGACCATTTTTCTATCCACAAGCTGATTTTGCCAAGTCTATTGGCTATCTGTAATGACGTGTTTGGATTACGGACAATGCATCTAAAGTATAATGTTCAGCACGACTGATCTAGTAGCATGTTTCACAAGAGGCCTGTTGGCAGACCCTTAACTTTTCATTCTCAGTATCTCGACAAATCTCTTGATTTACAAATTGAAAGATTCTTTAAATGGTTCACTCACCAGGACTGTGCAGCTCGATGAGCATCAGCTCTTACAACCCTGACATAATGACATTCCTGACTCCTATAAAAACGTGTAATGCAGTACTTTTATAGGCAACTCGACATTGGCCCTTATCACGTGATGGTAGAAATTTCGCACATAGCTTTCATCCAGGCGTCCTTGTAGATTAGCAGCAGCAAGCATGATAATGTGGTGCTAACCAACAATAAAGTTCAGTATTTTGATCAGTCATTCCATGGTGCGAACAGCACAAACGTAACCTATCTCTTTTAATTGGCCGTTTGCACACACCAGAAAAATGGGCTCAGACTCCTGCACAAGATGCTTGAAATATGTTTGCATACACAGCTGGTTCTAGATGTTGCCGGCGATGACCTCGACCAGCCAGGATGCCAGATGACTTCTTATCCGAACTTTTTATACACGTGAACGTGCTATGTGTTTACATTTTTTTCTGTTCTAATGCCTTGAAATTACTATTATTACTTAATCATATTGAAAATGAGCAAATTACTTATGTATGAATGTGTGAATAGGAAAAACGATATGTATTGGATAAACAGGTTTCAGACCAGATCCAGCTCCGACAAAAAGCACATATTACACCTATGTTGTAATCCCGTAATAAAAACTGGGCCTGCGCAACAGAGTAAGGCGAAATAAGCAGTTTGAGCTCGAAGGTCTGCCTGTGCAATGGGGGAAAAAACGTTCAACCGCATCGACTTTTATGCTTAACAATTCTCTTCATGGCAAAAATTAAACTTTGTTTCGCTCACCACCACCGCCATCACATCACCGAAATCAGAATTTCCAGCTGGATCTACTTTCTGCACATGCAACAAACCATAGTAATGCTACTCCGTTGCATATCAACTCTGGACAACATTCCGTCGCATAGCAAGTCTGGACAAGACTCCATAACAACACAACGACATTTTTTCGTACCATCAGCTATCGGTCCTGGTGCTGCGTATCTGGATGGGGATGTGTCACGTAGTAGTGTTTAGTCACTTCGGTACGGATGTAGAAAATAAGTTCCTGTAGATGGAACGGCATTATGTTTGCACAGGTGATACTCAGCCATATTCGTGCAAAACATGTCAAGAGTTAGCTGCCATGGTTTGTTGTATGTGCGTACATATCCTCACACACATTTCCAAACATTGTTCAGGTTATAGTCAATAGTGCTTAACACAAAGCCTCGAGATAGCCTGGCAAACGTTCGGCGATATGTGTATCAGACAAAAGTGCCCTAATAAGCATCTAAAACTATCAACTATCAGCGCCCCTGTGGATACGCAAAGGCAATGACGCTGACAGTCGAGCGGGTTACGTGCTTGCCTCTCGGTCCTAAGGTGCGGGGTCCGCTCCCCGGTCGCAGCCAGTGGGGATTTTTACGAATGAGAGAAAGGCCCTAAGTGGCAGCTTTTTCAGATGAGTTTTAACTTCGGTCCCGTGTAGACGGTACCACGTTAAACACCCATCTAGAGGGGGTGAAAGTCCCCCCCGGCCACCCCTCGTAGGTGATGAAGGCTCATCCCCTGGCGTTGGTGTTTAGCCCTCGTGTTACAGAAACGGGCCAACGTTAAAAATCAACAAACAAACAACGCTGAGACAAACTAATAATTAACCGAGCTAGGTGGTTTAGTGGTAACGCTATCCGCCTGGCAATCGGGAGACTCAGGTTCGAATCCCGACTGGGTCGGCTACTCTGACTGTGGTTTTCGCGGTTTTCCACAGTTGTTTCCAGGCAAATGCCGGAGTAGTTCCTCTAAAAATCGGCCGCGACCGTGCTCCTTCCTCTTCTACCTTCTCTTTCCTTGGACTTGAGATTATTCTGGATATGGGGATATATCCCCGACATAGTTTAGGCTCTCTATGGCCATAGATGTCTTTGGGCCTTTAAACTTTAACCAACCAACCAACCAACCAAACTAATAATTAAGGCGCTAAAAACGGATGACATTTGGCAGTGGGCGCCCTCTACCATCTGCCCATTGCGAGGTCGTGAACCCAGAAGACCGTCTGGCCCCAGTTTCGCCGAAATTCCTCGCTTTTTTATTAATCATTTTACGCCATTCCCACGCCTTGCATGTGTTGCGTGACCACCCTCGCCATTTATCGCCGGTCAAAACATTTTTCAGCACACGCCAAACCCATCGATCCGCGACGTGCACTGCACGGCGGAGAAAACTATTTGGGGAATTTGGACTTGCCCAATATTTTTTCGGCGAACACGTTCAAGGTTTGGGTTGGTCTTGGAGTAGGCCTAGGACGGTGCCAGAAAGAAGGAAAAAAAAACGAAGAAGAGAAAAAAAAAACCCGCCATGGAATACGACGTAACCAAACGACTCGTTGATTGTTCGGACCCAACGTCGGCGATCGTAAGCCGCTATTCGGCACACATATCGTCAAGGCTGGCAAATTTTCAAGACGCCGGTAGCGCACGCCCTGAGGAATTTCCAGGAAGTAGTTAGTGACGACCGCACCTGGGTCTCCCTCCTCCGGATCCTCCCCGCCCCAGGCCCTTTTCGGGTACCATTCCCGCGTTTTGTCAAACACTCACGTCATCTTTCTTGTGTCCGTTCTTCGGTTTATTTCCATTCTTCTGGCAGTAGATTTTGTCGAGGACGTCTACGGTTTCACCGCGGCCGCATCCTCTTCCTTCTTCCACCATCTTGCTCTGCAAACGCGTTCGGCCGTGCCGAGCGCGAGAATGACGACGACGCCCCCTTCCCAGCGGCGCATCAACTTGCGTCGGAAGGGCGCAGGGTGGCACGTTCGTTTCCGTTGGCTCATTTCGGATCCTGGCGCTCGAGGATCTGCAATGAGAAAATGGAACGAAATGAGGCTACTTTCTCTGGTAGGGATGGATAAATGAAATACAGGAGGAAAAAATTGTACGATGGAAGAAAAATTTCTGTGTGTGTGTTACGATTGTTAATTTAGGAAAACTATGATTTTAAAGTTTGTAAAAATCTGAGGATAGCACCTCTTTCCAAAACTTTGTCTTCGAGTTTAGAATTTCAGCCGCCATGTTGGGAGTCGCGCATTGCTCCACACCAATATATAGTTGGAAGAAAACATTTATTCTCGTGCTGCGCATGATCGGGGAGGGTGGTTTTCTAAATTAAAATTTTTTGGGGGACCCGTCCCGGGAACATGGTATCTAAATCATGGTAATGATGGTATCGTAGGGGCGTTTATACATTTGTAAGTCCTATTCTTCTGAATGGTGATCTAAACAGAATATGACGTCATTTCTGGATAGGACAACACAAACAATGACGTCATATCTGGGTAGGACAACACAAACAATGACGTCATATGAATGATAGTGTTGGTCGGATTACTACCAATTAAAAAACCTCAAAGTTAGCACAGAAAGTGGCATATCATAGGGCGATTTTATACATTTCTGTCCTATTCTATGAACTAACCATTTAAACAGAATATGACGTCAGTTTTGGTTGGGAGATTTCAATAACGCAGTATGCATCATAACTTCCGCTCCCCCTCTGAACATCATTACATTTTAAATGTTTTAAGGAATCGATGACTTATTTCGAGACTGCAATACCATGACAAACAGTTAGTGAAACAGTTTGTCAGTGTTCAATTTGACTATTGACATTGACATTTATTGATGTCGTATCTCCAATGTTGACCGTCCTTGCATGCAATGATTTTAACAATAGTTTAACAATTGACGTCAATATACTATAGACGATAATTGGGGAAGTTCCCGTATCTATCCTCCAATAAGTACACAACAAATATACCTAATTATACAACGTGAAAATGTGAAGGCTACTGCAGAAAACAAATGTTAAAAATGGTTTTGTGCTCTATCAAGATAATAATGATGCTTTTGGCTGTTAACCCAAATGTAATTAAATACATACATACTACTCATAAATCCAGTTCCCATTCTCTTTGTTTTGAAGATTACCTACATTACAAGGTTATTTTTATATGTGTATTATTTTCATTTTGAGCTATTACACACATGTACTATATTTTGTTTTTAGAAATGATTTTCCCATTATAACATGAATTTTACCATTAAAATCATTTTAAAAACAATGAATACATTAGTAATCTTTTTACAATGGTCGAGCACCTGGGAAAATAATATGGTCGAGCAGATCCAAACAATAAACAGCTTCAATGAATAAACTTTTTGAAAAGTTTTTTGCCCCTTTTTTTGCCTATAATATATAAAAATTAACCGGAAATATTTCTGCTTTTAAAAACTTTTGAAAAGAGACTTGAGCGTTTAGTGAGGCTAGGAATATCTTAATTTGAAGCTTGTCAATGCCCCTAGATAGAAAAAAAATTCCTTAACAACCCATGAATTTCAAAAAATTTGCACCTTTAAAATTAATGGCCCACAAAAAGAGGCAAACGTGGCACGTTTTTTTTTTGTATAAAATAAAGAAAGAGCGCAATCGTGCATTCACATTTTTGTTCAAAACTGAAAGAAAAAAATATTAACTTCTCAGAAAAAATTAGTTATCCTGTTCAAAAATGTCTAATAAAACTCGATATTGCCATCCAATCAAAGAGATGAAAAATTCTGAAAATTGAATATCCCAAATTTTATATGAATTTCGGTTTCACGGTCAATAGGTATGGGCTTCTGAAATGCTTCACAGAACATACACTGTGTAAGCATTATTCTTTCAAACATTTCCTCCTTAATTTCCTTTTTATAAAAATTACATGATTGCCCAGACAACGACCCTGAAAGAATTCCAAGTAAGGAAACTCAACGGGATTGGTGAAAAATGTATTTCTGGAAATTAGCAAAGCAATGGGAGCAAAATCCCAAATTCCTAACCTCTATTCACCTTGGCTCTAATTTAGATTTGGCGACCGGTTGCACCTTGCATGGTTAACTTTTGTTACATTCAAATGCTGCGTTACAGTGCTTACGTTTTTTGCGTAAAGTTCTACTTTAAATTAGAGAGTTTGAGCCATCCAACGTTAACGAAACGATAACGGTAACGACAACGAGAAACAGCGCTGGCGGTCCAGAATGTCAAGGACTACCCTATGCGAAGCATGGCATTCCAATGCCATTCCGGGTTTCCCGCGCTGTTTCTCGTTAGCGTTATCGTTTCGTTAACGTTGGATGGCTCAAACTCTCTATTGTCTTAAGACATACAAAGACCCATCCTATAAATTTCCAAGCACCTGTCTCGCTGCCAATTTCACGTAATTTTTCAAGATTTTTCTGATTAACGGAAATTTCCTGAAATTGTAGGGAAATTCCAGCATAAGATCGGTCTTTAACACCAATTTAGGCATAATTCCCGGCTTTCCCGAGGTTTTAAAAATTAAAGTACATTTGGGGCTTCACACGTCTTCTGGTGTCCCTTACTCCATTCGAATGATCTTTAAAACTCAATTAAAGAGAAAAACCAAAAACTAAAAAATACCATCATTAGTGGACGTCGTATAGTGCCAGCAGACACCCACTTCACTCTTGAGGGGCCTTTTTGAATGGTCCCTTTCTAGTCATGCCGGCCGATTCAAATTTTCCCGCCTTTGACTTTCCACGATCTCCGCCTTTCCGAATTCGGGCTCTATCGTCGTGCCAATGGGAAATAAGGTGCCACCCTTCTCGCAACCGGCACGGCATCTGCCTCCCCAACCGGCCGCCAGACGTCTCCCCCTCCCCACGTCCAACCGGTTGGGGTAGATGCGTCACCCCCTGATGACGTCGTGTAAACACACCGCCATTTTCTGCCCTCCCACACCCGTTTTCACTCCGGGTTGCGCCTTGTCAAAAATCGCGTCTGCCGTTTTCTTCACCTAGTCCGCATTTTCTCCCAATTTTCCCATCCGTACCGGAGTGGGACGACCGCCGTGAGCACCCAACCGCTCCTCCCGGCGTCTACGTGGCCGTCTCCCGGCGACCAGATAAGGCCTAGTCCAAAGTGCGAAATTTCACGACAGCATCAGCAACGCTAAAAAAAAAAAATATGTCGGATTTCGACAAAGACTACGCTCACTTCCAGACATCGTCGTCTGCCTCAAAACCGGCAAATTTCGACGACTTCGAGCGTCTGGACGACTTCCCCATCCACGAGCAGCCAGAGGCCGAGGCCCTTGCCGAGCATTCTGCCGAGTTCGACGCTCTCAAATTCACCCAGAATTTCGGCGGTGGAGGCGGCGGTTTACACTCGACCGACCGGCCTCTGGTCACTGCCGAGGATCCGCTGCCCCCGGTGGCCGTGTGTCCGGCTCCAGCGCCGGAGTCCGCCGAGATCCACCTGACTCCGGATCCGGAGGAGTGCAGGGCCGAGCCGTTCATCGATATCACGGCCGGCCACGTGGGGGGCATCCCCGAGGATTTCGGTCCGCGACCCTCGGCCCCAGAAGTCTCGCTCTTTGACCCCTACGCCTATCGCGAGGAGGAAGAGGAGGAGGATGATTTGATGGCTCCTGGAGCTGGCATGGTATCTGACGTCTACCGTCAGCTGGAGGAGGAGGAGACGAGCCGACGTGATACCTCGACCTTTGAACTGCATCATTTCACGGAAGAGATTGCGGAACGGGAGATAAGCGGACTGTCAAAACAGCACTTCGACGAGCCGTTGGAAGAGACCGGTGTCGACGAGAAACCGCAGCCTACCATCGCCGTCTGTCCGCCGCCCATGATGGAGGAATTGCTGGTGGAACCCGTGGAGGTCCAGGAGGAGTTTGTGGAAAAGAAGGAAAAGTATTCCGAGGAAAAGGAAAAGTACGTGGAGGAAGAGGAACAGGAGGACGAGGAAAGGAAGTGCACGTTCCACCCACGTGAGTTGTCCGGTTCCTGCTTTCTGTGTACCGTTGCATGTTCTTTTGGCACGTAGGCAGGGTGGTTTTGACCGGTGCTTTAAGGTTTTTTTGGGACCCTCTTATATGTCCTGGAAAAGGAGGATATGTAAAAATATCCCCACCTCCCACTTCTTCAAGAAAATTTCTAAAGCAATTTAAAAAGATTACGCGATGTATAGGGTGAATGTATCAAATGTTCAATAATGGCAGGTCTGAACCTCCAAGCCCTTGACAGAAAATGTTATAAAGTGCCCTTACGAAGACCGTTAATGTTTGGATAGCAAACGAGACGCTAACCTGTATGTAATACGGTTAATCCTAACACCATTAATCTGACATGCAACGCCCTACCCTAAACCTAACCTCATTAACTACCAGAGTGTTCGATCGATCCTAACTTGGGCACTTATGCCAAAAAGTGCAACTCCAGGGGGGCTTTTGGGGCAGATTCCACTGGATTCTGAACAAGCATTCAATGACTCCACTCAAAACGTCTCCCCACCCAAGTATGCTCAGAAAATCCAAATTGGTACTGGAATGTCATAGGCCTAAATATGACATTCCACTATCTCCACAAGGCAGCCAGACACCTTAGTTGATATTAGAGTTTGAGCCAGCCAACGCCTTAACGTTAACTTTAACGTTAACGGCAAGGAATTAACTGAACGTCACGCGCGTTCATTGAGTTCATTGGGTAGTTAAGTCCGTGGCTCCTCACTTCCCGCCGTTAACGTTAAGGTTAACGTTAAGGCGTTGGCTGGCTCAAACTCTCTAATATATACTGGGGTATGAATAAGAGATATGCAAAGATATGTCCACGTAATGAACAATGACGTATATCTGGGTATGATGACATCAGGGGCGTCTGTCCATAGTCACCCAATTCCTTGCGACACCTTCAACGATGACACTGCGACTTTTTTTTTGGCTTGCTCCCAGACAAACAAATCTTATCAAGGAATGTAGGTGAGCCAAATAAAATACATCATCAGTGTGAAAAACAGATCACATTTTATCAGAAAAGACGCATTTTTTTGTGGGATGCTGCACATCATGCGGACTGCAAATGAGATTACTTTCAAACGTGCCTAAAATGCACCAAATCGATCCCAAAGACCGCAGTTGGGCGTCCGAGAAAAGTCTGGAACCACCTCCCCACTGCTTTTTCTCGTATCACTCAACCACACGTACAACAAAAGCCCCAGCAATTGCATCATAAACGTGTTTGGAAATTAATTTTTAACATGTCG
The DNA here is from genome assembly GCA_033995625.1 of Ophyiulus pilosus. Taxonomy (NCBI): domain Eukaryota; kingdom Metazoa; phylum Arthropoda; class Diplopoda; order Julida; family Julidae; genus Ophyiulus; species Ophyiulus pilosus. Next base: position 15,657 of record JAUJYV010000564.1, on the reverse strand, counting down.
TCACCGACGTGCGACTGTGAGTGTTTGTATTTGGGCATATATCAGATATAGGAAGAATACCGAAATGATTCACTGCTGACGTTGCCAGTTTACGTATCAGTTTCTTAGACTTTGTGCGTAGGCGTACATCAGACATGATCGTAAATTCAGCGCACGTGACCATAGGCTCAAGGTGTCGTGCGTAGTTGCAAACCACTACTCACCACTGCATGAGAACTGCATTGGATGAGTAATGGTTTTTCAAAGGGCTAAATTCTGGTTTTGATAACTGAAGAGGTTTGCTGCCCTTTGATTAATGGTTGGACATATTGCCCTAATGGGACTGATGTTTACCTGGTCTGGCAGCAGAACGTTCTGTTGCCAGACCTAGCTCTAATTTTTGTGTTGAGTATTCAACAATGGACCTTATGCAAATTAAGCACCATTAGGAGTCGTGACAGTTATTGACGACATCACGTGATTTAGTGCGGCGTAAATTCCAGGAGCCCTATTAGTGGAAAGAACATGCATCATGAGGCATGGCATTCTAATAGATTAAAGTCATGTGATGTTGTCAGTGACGTAATTGCATAAGGGCCATTGACTTTCAGCAATGCAGTGAATGGACCTTATGCAGAGGTCCCCACGGTGGGCTTGGGGTGTTCTGTCAGTGGAAAGAACAATTTATCACATATAGAGATCACGATTCTAATATATGACATCAGTGACCTAACTGAGAGCAATGTTACCGTTGGGTCCTTTCGTCACGTGACGTAGTAACGCGCAATGCGTGTTTACTTCACGATCAGATTTCAAGTAGGCCCAAGGTAAATTGAGTCAAGTATAAATGCAGTAAGCAGTAACCATCGCGTTGTTACCATCCGTTTGAGGCCTTTTCGAGGAAAACAAAGCGATGACTCACCACCCCTTTTCCCCGATGCCGGACCCCGGGGAACGATTCCCATTATTTTTTAATGAAGCTAAATGCTGCAAACGCTCGCAATTGGGGACATAACCAGGAGGCGCTGCCCTCGGCCCAAAAACTATCGATCAGCCTGCGCCTCCACTTGCTTTTATGCCTGCTAAAATAGCTCAATGTGACCTTTGCTTTAACTAGGGTTTCATTAATATAGCCGTTTCCTTCCCGCGTTTCAAATCCTGAATTCCTAAATTTAGAAAGAGGAAAATACGCCGGTTTTCCTTGTTTTTATCGGCCCTCATTGTGTCGAGGGTTAGGCCTAATGCGGGTAACGGAAGGGTTACAACGGCGCTCCAACACAGCGCCGCCGCCCGCTGCTGGGGGTTGGCAACTGGTGCCACGTGACTCTGGCGGCCATTTTCTAGAGGGGCGCCAGCAGTTTTTCGGTCACCACGATTGCCCTAATGGTCCAATCGTAGGAGATTACAACAGGTTTTTAGCCCTTTGTTGCACCTTAAATGTCGATTAGGCTAATCTGAGGTTGGTGCAAACTACCTCCATTGTGTGTTGGACGTCAGATTAGGGTGCAGCTGGTGACGCGTGCAGAGTTGGAGGTTGATCTATATTACTGTTGAAGGGGATGATGGTGACGTTTTACCACTTGGGAATACATACACCATTAAATAAAACTAAAGCGTGGCCCTTTAAAAATAAAAAATAAAAATGTGAAAACTACATTCATGTTCCGATGCCATGTGGAGTGAAACCATTGTACTATTTTCAAACTTGAAACTTTTTCAAGAAATTTTAGATCTTTAATGTTAAGTTCAATGGAATGTTTTTCATTTTTCGTGTCCTTTGCAGTTTGAACACACAGTCAAAGTACCAAAGTTGTGATGATCTTAATTTCCCGTCTCTCGCAATTAGTCATCTCCCTAATTTTCAATGCTAAAATGTGTCAAACTAAACACAAACAAAGGGCAATTTTGAAATGTTCATAAATTTCTACTTAACAAATCTTGACAAATTAAATACACTAGCAAAATGTGTCAATGATATTCACTACACATTGAGCAAGGCGCAAAAATTGGCAAGGAACACCATCAGCATGATAAGGTAGATTTTATCTAAAAAATCTATGCAATTTTCGACCATTTCCAAACTCCAACAGCACACCCTTTAGAAAAAAAACATCCCAAAAAAAAAAAAAACTACTCTGAAATCTGCGTTTTGTGGTAAACCTTCTCAGGTTCATAGTTGACCCTATTAAATTATAGTGTGCCCCGGCCAGGCCAGTGGGGCCATTTGACCAGGTCCTCGCGATCTTTAGGGGCCCCTGGCCTATAGTCTACATGTAGTTTAGGAAGTCCATTTCGCACAGACTTTGCACTTTTTTCTGCAGCAAAAGTGGATTTTTCGGCAGTAAAAGCGCCATTTTCATGTAGTAAAAGAACAGTTTTTCTGTTTTTTCTGCAAAATTTTTCAACAAATTTCTTCATTTTTGCGTTTAATTTAATCTCATAAAAGGCGCAAATTTTAAGGCAGAATATTTTTTTGCTGGATGGGGTACCAACTTTGACTGGGTCCATCAGCTATGCCAGACCCTCTGGTTCTTTGCCCCTATGTAAAAGGTTGGTTCATGGGATACACCAACCCGAACATTTTTTCCGAAATTGCCCTAGTTTCTATCGTCACTAGTGACGAAATCTTATGCAAGGCCTTGGAACTTAGTCACGGAATTTATGAGTTGTCTCCTCTCTTTCCACCCCTCTTGAAAATGGCCGCATTTAGCTTCAAAAATCGTTAGCTCTCGGCAAGCTCCGATACCAGGGTACGATTCGTTTGCAAGGACGTCGTGGGTTGCTTTTTTTTCCTCTCCTTTCTCCCGAATCTCAATTTGAGCAAAGACTAGTCCAAGAAGAGAGAGTGAGTGAGCGAGTGCAAAGTCAGAGTGAAATTAGGTTTTCAAAGATGGCATCGGCGGATTCGACTGGCAGTTCCTCGACGTTCCCCGACAAGGGGGCCAAGTGTTGCTCATGTAAATACGCCTAGATCCTCCATTTCGTTCCTATTATTTTCTACTAACATTTTCGTTTTTGGGGAGGGCCTTTTCATATTAGTTCTTAGAAACGGGTCCTGCATGTTGGAAGGACTAGAGTATTCCGGCATGAAGGCGCAACTAATTTTAGCTTGCGCGGTATATTTTAAGCTTAGGTCAACTAGGCCTAAAGCTAGCGTAATAGGATTTACACGTAACGTTTCAATGGAGAATTGGGGGTTTTCTAATCTCATCAGTGTGAAACTAGGGCTTTTGGTGGGTCTGATTTTCTTGTTGTGTTGCACTGGTCAGTTTGTGCCTAGTAAATACTCATGTAACCACTCACGTAGGCCTATAGTGTCTAGACTAGCTGTTGACTATATATTTTAGTGTGCTATTTGTTTATTCGGCACCTAATAACTTGCATGTTCATCAGGCTTCATTTTTGCCCGTTTGCATTTCAGGTGCATGGTTTAACCCCAGTAAAATTGACCCGAGAGGTAAGTCCAATTTGTTATTTTTCGCTATTCTTAGTTGGGGGTGGGAGATCTTTGTTGGGGACCGGAGACTTTGGGATGTGCAAAAACTTAATTCTCGATTCGTTGGGCAGGCCCTAGTTTGTTTGTTCGCTAGGCTATGTTCATTGTTGTGAGGGTTTCCATTGTTAACGTGGTTAAAATCTGATTCTAATCAACGAATAATGTTAACCCGAACTTGTGGAAATTGACCCTTGGTCCACAGAATCGCCACGATTCCGTTCGAAAACTGCGACGATGGGTGACCGTGAGTCGTCAGAATTGCAAATCTTTGACCTTATTAATGGCGGTACGCACGTCAAAGTTCCCTAAGGCCAATTTCCACTTCAGCTCGGGACGTCAGCTGGTACCGGTTGCTAGGCCGTAAAAACTGGACCGATTTTTCGTGTTCATGCCCCCCGATATTTACGATTGTTAAGTCCAGAGGGGGAAAAGCTTGGAGCTAGACGAAAATGGGCAAAACACAAACTCAACAGGTCATCAATGAAAATTTGTCAAATTGCCCAAAATGTAAGGGGGAAAATAATGACAGGCACTCTAGACGTTGCGTGTACTAGACGCGTTGCCAAACTATTTTCAGAATGGAAAAGAATCTTGCTGATACAAACCCGGAGAAGCCGGGAACGCTTGAGATAAAAAATAATAATAGGAATGTGGAATGTGACGGGCGGCCATGTTGGATTTCCCCGCGTTTTGGAACCCGGGTCCGTAGACCAAATTTTGGCTAAATTGATGGAATAAAGGCAGACAACTACCTGTGCAAGTCCGGGAGGCCATCCTCTAGTGACGCATATCCACAGAAACGACGAAAATTTGGATAAATCCAATGGAAATGGCACACGCGACTACTCGTGCTTCTGACCCGGCTATCATATTCGAAATTCGAACGGCTGGTGGCTGGACCAGCTGACGAGCCGATGTAGTACTGCGAGTGATGGCGGCCGTTTTTTGCTCATAAAATAGTCCCCCACCCTCATTTCGGTTACTACCCCACCCCTGCGTCAACAATTGACTATGTTTGGGGAAGAACGGGACCAAGGAAGTTAAAAAGGGGCGAGCAGCGGGCTTTCAAACACTTTCGAGGAAATTGGGTATTGGGAGCACCCGGGGGAGGCATACATAATTAGGCGTAGGAACATTGCAAACGTGCTATACGTAAATAAGAATATATTCTATACAAATTAAATTTAACACGATTAAATACATAATGAACTTTCACCCCCAAACCGGCAATACAAAAATTTGTTCGTCAATTCCTATTTTTGGGAACTATTTTAACGACAAAGCATAACTTGACACACGTTGAAAAAATTGTCTAGCACTGCGCTGAATTTTGATGAATTTTCAGAATCCCTGAGTTGATTTTTTTTTTAACCAACAAAATAATGGAAATTCGACATAAAAGTTCAGTGCAGTGTTGAATGATTTATTCCACAAGAGCTAATTGAAGTTTTGCCGTTAATAAAGTTTAAAAAACTGGAGTTTATTAATGACCACAAATAATAAAAATTAAACACGACAGGGCACACTTAAGGAAAGAGTGCAGTAGGAAATTTAGTTATTCTACTTTGAAAACTTAAAATAAACCTATCTATCCACGTCAAAATAGCACGGCAAATGTACTAAATTAACTGTATTGAAATTCAACATCTTTTAGTACATAGACGCGTATTTTAACAATGTTCTCTTTGCCAACATGGGGGACGTTTATGACGTTTTTGTCGGCCATATTGGGAAAAACAGCTATGTTGAAAAGGCTCATTTGAATTGAAATGATCTCAATTTAGGTTATTTAGCGTCAACTCAGTCGCGGGGCTCATGCAGTATATTTCTTAGCTAAAACGTCTCATGCAAAACTTACTGTTCGTAGTGTAAACAAATTTAATAAAAGGGGTTACTGATCTGCAACATTACTATTCTGCATTGGGGCATTTCTGGAAGGGACAGTTTTTGGGTTCTGTCTGGAATTGAATTATGGTAGAAGTGGATTCTGAGCCAACTAGGAATGATTAGTATAATTCCTGATCAGCATCCTCTGGTGGCGTACGAGTCTTTAACACGCCACTTTTTGTATTATTGCTGCATTGCATAATATGTGAAAGCATTATAAATGGACATGGTCATGTTAGCAATGACATGGTAAAGACTCACTCGCCACCGATTTGAGTAGAATGATAAGTAACCAGCTACTTTAAAGTTGTACAAGTGGGAACAGTTTGTGACGTCACAAGGAACGCGTCCTGTTCACAAATAAGCAAACGCGTGACAAGAGCAGATGGAAAATAATGCAATATCAATAATTCAGGAACACTAACTGTTGTATAGTAGTGCGGGATCGTCACGAACGATAAAAATTTACAGCTGGAAATATAGAGGATGGAGGGAAACTTTACGATTCAAAATGGGGAAATTCGCACAAGATGAGGGCGCTATATAACGTATAGTTCGAGGATCCAATCCCTTGTCACCGGAAACTGGATTTAATCGATTTAAACTGTTGGTTTCCTAAAGCAGGTTATTGACCATTACCATCCGATACAAACTGATAAACATTTGCCAGTTCTCGAAACAGGGTTTCCAAAAACAAACATGTCGCAACATGTTTTGTGGTGTATACAGTTGCGGTCCCGTTACTCATAATGGCGGAATCTGGCATTTCTCCCAATAAGGGATGTTGAATTTACAACGGTTTTTCCGCTCTTGAGAGGAATCCATGTAACGATAGCTTATCTATTCGTCCGGAAACCTCACTTCGTCGCTTTTCGAAAAGGGAAAACAAATACGACCTATAAAGCGCCATTTTGAATTTTCCAAAGGAAAAGTGGCTGTGAGATTAACATCCAACGTATTGTCAAAGCTCATTATTCGCAGCTCAGAAACTATATCAATGTTGAAATTTTGCGAAGAAATTGTTAAAACACCTAACTACTTTTTGGGCCCACAAGTAAAATTTATTTTGGGGCCCATCGCGTTTAGGGTCCCCTAGGCATATTTCACTACCATTAGCTGTTACACTGCCGCCCTATAACGTCAACAAGTAGGAATATGGACCCTATGGGCCTTCGGGAGAGGCCCCTGTAAGCATTGCACTGCTTTTGCTACCAAACAGTTATGGTACTTAGAAAAGGTGACAATGGACAGTTTTAGCATGCCAACGTCTTTATACTTACCTAAACGTTAAGCTGCGGGAAGGGAAGAACCACGCATGCGCACCCATTACGTTCAGGTAAGTATAAAGACGCTGGCATGCTAAAACTGTCTATTAACTTTAGAAAACCTTAACGAACTGGTATATCAATGGCTAATGAACTTTGTGCCTTACTTCATAAAAATTGATCCTTCTAAGGAAAGGAAATTGGCAATTCTATTCCTGGATATCAATATCTCAGTTAAGGGCATTTTGACTGTACGTTTTACTGCACATACATGTAAAACGTACTAAACATAAGTGTTTTTTTAACGATTCCAAGCTGTTGTTCCAAAAAAATTCAACCGTAAACGCGTGTTTGCCCCCACGCGCCATTTTGATTTGTTTACTAAAACTGGAAATAGTTTTTTCTTTTCGCCTGATCAACAGCTGTGAAAAGACCCGAATTATTCAATTTTAGGTTAAAGCGGCAGTATCCATATCTTTAGCCAGCTTTTGCCATTATGGCCATCCTTAACAGGAAATTAAGGTGACCAATTCAGGCTGCGCCGTCTCCCAAACTATACGCGTGTTGCCAATTGTAGCTTGATTATTGTAAGCGCCATCGGCTTTGCACGGAACAAAGTTGAGCTTTAATGAGCTTGTTAATGAGCTCGTAAAGGTAATCCCCCTCCCCTTACATTCCTCCCTAATGACCAGATAAATGCTAAAGCAAGCACGAAAGGGTGCAGTATTATATGACCTGGAAATCATAGCAGGACAAATCACAAGTTTTTAATCCCTGATGGGTAATTTTTCGACTTACCAAAGACTTGCACAACCGTTGGATATTGGGAATGGTTTCAAATTCTACAAAACTCCAAATTCAGCCTTCCTGAATTCTCATGTGGCCCTCAGTGACGTTAGGAAAACCATGATGACGTCAAAAAAGACCCACTGAAAGGTGCAAATTTGAGTCTGAAGTTACATTGTCAAGTTCTGAAATAGAGAAAAAGAGCAAGATTGATGCATTTTTTTAGACATGTCCAAAAGACATTCTTGTAATGGTAAAAGAAACTAACATTTTTGTGTCATGCCATCTGAATTGAGTAACACTAGCTTAAATTTAATGAAGAAAGGTGTTTGGTGATTAGGATTTCCCATAAAAAGGGGTTGAAATGGATCCATATAGTACAATGTGGAGAGTGTGCCTCTAAAGATTCTCGTCTGGGATATTTTGGATATTTTGGTGCACTGTGACTATTTAATCTTTCTTAAATTGGGTATATGTAAGAACTGGCCCTCCTCCTCACCAAATAACACTATTTTGGTGGGGAGGGATATGAAACGCTAGTTGTCGCAGGTAAAATCATCAGTTCCAGCATACAATTTAGCGCTGATGAAAGCTTATGAGAAATTAAACTTTGGTTATGCACGTGGTCAACACATGGGGATCAAATCGAGAACCTCCTATAATCCTCTGCTCGTATTTTCTGATAAACACGAGTTGCACCTTATACCGTTCCAAAAGCTCGGACAAATAAAGATGGCCGAACAAGTGTTTATCCATTTACAATCGATCCGATGCTTTTGTCGTTTTTTGGCAGCTGATGGCGTGTCCAACCTTGAAAAGCATTGGTCGACTGCGGTGAATATTTAGCAGCCTGGCCCGGCTAATGCGTAGTTTAATAACGTGCTAAAGTGACGAAATGGTCAATTAAGGTCGACTGGCGAGACTCTTACGAAACTTGTTCTGGAGATGCCAAGTGATGTCAGAGGCGTGAATCAGAAACAAGTGCTCTACATTTTTCTTCAAATGTTAAATGGCACATAATGCCACACTTGCAGTACCCCCAACAACTTAAAATTGAACCTAAGTTTCATTATGGCATCCAGGTGAAACTCAGTGTCTTTGCCCCAATGAAGAGAACAGTTTCTTGCACGTCTCTCGTCCTTTTAAGCGAATGTTGCATGTAGGGTTTTGTGGTGGCTGTGCACGCATGTCTGCATTGGCAGCCTAGTTGAGCGGCACGGCACTTGCCAAACTGCGGCGCTTTCATGACTTTTGTGGCCTTTTTCCAGTTGCCGACTTGATCTATTGGCGAGATGTGAAGAAGTCCGGCATCGTCTTCGGGAGCGGACTGGTGGTCCTGCTCTCCCTCACATACTTCTCGTTCATCAGCGTGGTCTCTTACCTCCTGCTGGGCGTCATGACAGGGACCCTCTCCTACCGCATCTACAAGAACGTGCTGCAGGCAGTCCAGAAGTCCGGCGAGGGACATCCCTTCAAGTGAGTGCGCTTCCTGTCCATGACTTTCGGGCGAGGGACATGGGGTGTAAACTTTACCAGGGTTTTTGTTTCAGCCAGCTATGCAAAGGGCATAGTCTATGGAAAATTCCATAAACCTGTATCTAGGCAGCAATGACGTTTTTGTCATTTTGTCACCATGTCCTTTAGGTATTTCTTTGCACTCTACCAATCTTAATCATTAAGACATCTCCATTAAGAACCTTTTGAAACCAATGATGCAATGCACCTTTAGAAGTAGTTCATTCGTTCGGTATATGCCATGGATGGTTTGTGATGCATGATGACCAACTTTGAGATAATGTAGCCAAATCTTGATTTTTCATCTTAAGTTTGAATACTTCCGAAACATCTTGGGTAAGCAGTCTCGCATTTTGTGTTTTTTGCCTTAGAATAACACAGTTGTCGTCATTAGATAAAAAGGGTAAACTTAATACGTGCCTGCCATTTTTTACGTCTTAAGTCATTCTCTGACCTTAAGAAAAATCACGTTAAACTATGGGAAGTTTTTTTTATCGGCACTCGCATTTTTGAGAGGCAAAACCTGCTATGCTGAATTAATTAAGGATCAACGATTTTTGGAATCCTACGTGCACCGTGGAGGCTGTGCAAGGTTAGGGTGAACGACCTCCACGGGCGAACGAGATGCAGGGAACCGGGACGATTTAATGCACACAAAAACAAAACAAAATACAATGGAAGAAAAATTCGGCCTCGTCCTAGTGAAGAATGGTGGCATTACGGAAATTGTCTACCAACTGACACAAATTCCAGGTTTCCCTGCTGAGCAGTTTCTATAGAGCATGCTTCCAGAATTACGAAATGCAATGCCTAGTGAGGAAACTTCCACGTCTTCCAATTTTTTTTTTTTTTTTGGGTCAAAACATGTCAAATGTGCCGATACGTGAAGCTTGGCGAATTTCTGCAACAGATAGAAGACCATTGAAACGCCTGTTTGCGTGATTCAACTATCATTGCGGACACTTCCCACAAGCCCATGGGCGAGTTTCCGGGGTGAGGGGTCACCCAGCCATCCAGCTGAAGAGCTGCGTAGGCAGCTGGCAGATGGCAGTGGATAACCCGAACCCGGGAGAATGGATCGATAGCAGGCTTGTAGGTCCGTTTCCATTCTGCACTGATCAGCTGCTCTGCCTCCGCCATTGTTGTATTGATCCATGATGCGATGGGGAGGCCGCACACCCGTTTGCTTCAGTGGACTCGCTCGGATGCTAACGGTTTAAAGCAGGTCGCCAGGGCCCTTGCCGTTTTGGAATGGGCGGAACCAGCGCAATGTTTCCCATCGTTTTTTTTTTTTTTGCAACGTATTTCCCCGATGCGGCTCACTGGTTTTTTTTTTTTGCTCGTGTGGTCGAGGAGAATGGCGGGAGGTGTGGTAGCCGATTTGCCACGGTGATTGAGGCTTGATGAAATTCTTGCGTTAGTGTAAATTAGCGATATTAAATTGATGGATGCCTTGGGCATTCTCGAGTTGTTTTTGATTTGGATTATAATATAATCGTTAGCAAGTCCTGCATAAAATTACGTGTCGATCCAGTCAAACTATTTTCCACAATTGATCCTAGTCAAAGGCAGGGATCCTTTGTTAAAACCAAAGATCTGTACGATGCATTTTACCAGCATGTTTATGAATAAAACTTAAATGCCAATTTGCATTAGGGCAGATTGACGAAATGCCGGTTCCAATGACAGTTCCACCAGAACCCCTCTAATACCTCTCCAGGTTTCCGACCTTTCTGGAAATCAGTATCACGAGTATGTCATGCGGTGCTTAAAGGGCGTTTATTCCTGGAAGATCAACAAGTCAGCGCCCAAGCACTAACCTCTTCTGCTATCACACTGAGTGCAGCACTTGAGGACTCGTAGTTTGCAGCTGTTTACATAACGTAGAACGATGCATTTTTATCGAGAGTATCACGCTCTTCTGAGTGTCGTTTGGTTACGTGGGCGTATCACGTTCCATCAGAAAGTCCTCCAATTACATTAACACGACCCTGACTAACCTCTCTTCACATTTAATTCTAGGGAATACCTGGATTTTGAGTTGAGCCTGCCCAAAGAGAAAGTGCAGAATGGAGCCGAGATCACCATCCAGCATTTGGAGTGCACTGCCAAGGAGCTTCGTCGGCTTTTCCTTGTCGAAGACTTGGTCGATTCTCTGAAGGTGAGTGTTGAAGACAGTACATTTCCCCGAGTCTCGTTTTTGGCCATTGTTTTGAGTTTCTGATTTCCCTCCAGTTTGCCGTTATGCTGTGGTGCTTCACTTACATCGGAGCATGGTTCAACGGTCTGACCCTGTTCATCATGGGTAAGCATAACCGATAACGCCTCTTCGTTATTTAAATCCAAGGCAGCGGGCATAACCCTCACTTTCTTTTTCCAGCTTTCGTTTCGTTATTCACCCTGCCAAAAGTGTATGAAACTTACCAGGCCCAAATAGACGTTTACTTGAACATTGCATGCACGCAGATCAGCAACATCGTAAACACGTAAGTTTGGGTAGCGATCCCGATGCAAAGGGAATTTGTTGAGGATTATTAGCCTAACTGGGAAGTTGGATGTCTAAATTGTGAAATGTGACCATCGCAAATGTTTTAGCACCTCGAAAAAGTCGAGAATTATTCTTGTACAACTTTTAGAGAAATGAACATTTTGTAAAAACACAAGTCCATCTTCCCAGGAAAAGCGTAGATAAGTTGAAAGAAACGTTATGACATACCTATTTACTTTCAGGGTGAAGGCCAAGTTGCCCGTGGGGAAGAAGCCCAAGCAGCAGTAACGTGTGGGTGGAGATCACTTCTTTGATTCATTTGCTTACGAAGGAGCGCGAGAGTGTGGCAAAATCTCGAAATACCATCCCTTTAGTATTAACAGAATTAACTCCTAGAAGAAAAGCGAAAAAAATGTACTACAAAAATAACGGAAGAAGCAGAGAAGACATTTTGCCAGCATCCATATTTTTCTTCTCCTCCTCCTCCTCCTGGTTTCACATCCTTCCGCTCACCTTTCTCTTTCCGATCTCAGCCTGCAACCATGCTACCGTATTTTGTATAACACATTTTGTACTGCCCCGTAGGCCGTCGCAACCCTGCCGCCCCTAGAACGGCGGCAAACCCCACTTTCCACCTTTGCCCGCGCTTTCGGGACCCCGAGCAAAATATCACCGTGGAGCATAAATTAACCGGAGCTTTTCTTGGTGCTGCCAAGCAGATGTATTACAAGCTATATAAATATTAGCAAGTTTTTTTCCCTGAAGAATATTCTCTATACTCTTGTTGGGCTTAATGTTTACCTTTTTGGGCACTTTAGCATTGCGGGGAGGGGATTCGCGCTGCAAAGGAAGACCACTTTAAACGAAAATCTTGCCACTAGGGAACTGGGTGGTTGTTGGCCGCAACTTATTACTTGTTCATTTTTTGTATGATGGTTATGTTACATTTTAATTGTCGTCAACCAGCGTGCTATATAGTGGAATAGAACTGGCTTGTTGTTAGCATGTGGATTTGCACAAATGGTTAGTGCCCCTTATCAAAGGTCTCTTTAGTGGCTATGGCCATGTTTGATAAAGAGCGTACAACATGGCTTGAAGCATAGAAGTTCGCATTGCAAAGCGCTGTTCTACTTCATATGTTGTTGCCATCTATCATTCGTTGCTTGGGGCACTGACTACCATCGTTTTGAGAGAACTACGCATTGCGGGTAGCACGAGTGTTTACTAACTTCTGGTGAGACGCATGTTGTATCTGAGTACAAATTCTTATGCGGTAGATTTGATACTCTCATCTGGCCTTGGGCAACCAGTTTTGCTACCCGCAATACTAAACTAAAAAATCAAACTGCAGTTCCAGACATGATGCAAACTCCAACATGCAGTTCCCTACGCGGCGTGCAGCGCGAATGGCAGTGCCGAACTTTTTTAAACTAGCCGACAACTTAGCCGCTTTTGTCTATCTCCGTGCTCTGATCTGTTCCAAATGTCCTCAACCCGATGCCTAGGTGTATTTTAATACTAGCCGTAGCTTAGACAGTGTGAGTCTTATCGACTCCCGCTACTTGTCCTGTACGCAAAATCGAATCTTGCTACTTTGACTGGCCTGAAATTCGACCCTAATAAGCGTCTTCTGCTCATTTTTCTCCATCTAATTAAGCGAATCGCCTTTTACGAAATGCGCGTTTTGATTGGGACGTCGCCAATTTTTTGCTGTTAACAGCGCATGTCTCACTTAGCAAACTTCATGATGGTCAGGGGGCCCGCCGTCCTTTTCAGGTCGAGCGCAAGGGAGAAATGGACCAATTATGCATGTATGCTTCGAACAAATTTAAATAATAGTGTACATAGCGATGCCGTTATGCCCTGATCTTATAGATTTAAACGTCTCGTGTGTGGTGAAGGGACTGTCCCTTCCCCTGGAAATTCGATGGCCAGGTTGTTTTGTTGTTTACCAGTCCCGGTGGCTTGTTGTGCAGTTGTTTGGGGGCTAATGGGGCGAATACAGCGTTTTTGTGGCAGCCTCTGGTTCCAGTGTGATATTATTACTAAAAAAAAAGCTTTTCTCGATGCTTACAGTGTGTGACAAGGGGGAAATGTTCTATTAAACAAGTGTAGTATCATGGTGTTTCAAATAAAGGTAATTTAAGCTACTGTGTCGTTTGTTAGAGTTTCGTACTATATTAAATATGCTTAATATGTTCAGTTAATTTTTAAATAAACAAAGGAACTAAATGTCAAACGCGGACACTTCTTCAAATATTGTTTCCTCTAAAGTGAAATTGTAAACTTAAACTGTAGTATTACCAACTCCCCGGAGGAAGTGTTTCCAAACAGTTTCAATACTATACTTCTTTTTTTCGAAAGGAACTTTTACTGTGCATTTACTTTTAGAACGAACTGGCTTTGTAAGAAATATTGATAGTGAACCCCATAAGATTACAGGAATGCATAGACTTTACAATCATGTGTTCGATAGAAGTACGACTGGTACTTCCAATATACCCATTGCAAATGCTTACTCCTGTACCACAGTTGCTCAAATAGCACACGCTTGAGACCGAGCTGCGTCTCAAGTCCAAGATGCATTCTACAGCTGCGCAGAAGATCTGCCGAGACGAGCTCATGACAGCCAAATGTGTCATCTCAAGCTTGAGATGACGCTTAGAAGAGGCAGAGCTTGAGCTGCAGTTTAGTAAGTACCGTATTTTACGGATTATAAGACGCTACGGACGTTAAGACGCACCTTAATTTTTAAGCAATTTTTTATCGTCCGCATCATTGAAAACCTTATGAGTATAAGACGCACCTGAAATTTGGAGGCAATTTTTTGAAGAAAAAAGTGCGTCTTATAGTCCGTAAAATACGGTAACTGTGGTATGGGTCTCAGTCTATTACCGACAGCGGTTTAGATTAAAATTATGTATTTCCAATTGCATATGTAAAAATAGTGAACTAAGAAAATGGTTGAATATATGTATTTACACATTTGACTGTCTTGAGCTCGACTTGACAATTTTCTATGCAGCTGTGGTATGCATCTAGGACTTGAGACGCAGCTCAGACTCAAGCTCATGCGATTTGAGCAACTGAGGTATGGGGGGAAAGTCACGATTGCCAATGAAAACTATTACCAGTAATCACTGGTCTAATCCAGCAATATTATTTCAACCAACACTACCAAACCAATTAGCTAAAGCAACTTGCGTTTCAAGCTCTCAGTCCATCAACATAATAATTCAGAAGTATTTATTGTGGTTAAAAAAAATGCAGTAAGATCCAAGGTGAAACGAGATCCCTCGGGTAATAAATTAAATGAGTTATTTCCCATTTTTGATATTCTAAACATTCAAGGAAGACATTTGACAATAAAATGGATAGATAGCCTGCTGAGCAATTATTCTTTAGTTCAGTGGCCAAAACAGATATTGTTGGTGTGATAGCGCCGTTAGTGTATGACCAAAGCCAGCCAATGCTGTTGGTGCTACTATGCAACAAGTGTGACCAAATTTAACAACGGTGTTGATGAGGTGAGTTTACCTGCAAAAGTGTTCCAGAACGCATCCCCCATCGACATAAAGGAAAGACTACAGTTTGGCTCGTGCAGAGATAAGTATTTCGGAAACGTGCTCGCTCTGGATTGCCGAAAGCCATCCTGCGTAGGGTTCTGAAAAGAAAAAGTTATCAGAAACTCGGATATTTAGTGACACCCCTCTGAAACAGTTTACACAGGTAGCCTTACGACTTGCACTTACCAAGACGCTTTCCAGCAGCGGCGAGGTCAGCATGAACAGCCTGGAATAATGTACCTCCATTTCTGAAAACAAATATAATATTATCTTCATGACGGAATTGACACAGATGGTAAAATGGTTAAACCTTCAATTTACAAAAATTACAGATAACTAAACTGTTGAAATATTAATAATAATAAACAAAATACAGCAATTTATTGCATGGCAAGGCCACACAACACCTCAGATCAGTACATTATGAAGCAAATGTTGGATACTGGGTTTTAATTAAACACAGTTGTTGTTGTTGTTGTTGTTATTAGTTGGGGTTTAAGGGCCCAAAGGCGACTAAGGTTAAAAAGGGCCCAACCGGTTGCAAGTTGGTCCTGCAGAGGGTCTACAGGGCCAACCGAATTAAGTTCAACCAACGCCAATGGTCGAGTGGGTTACGTGCTCGCCTCTCGATCCTAGGTTGCGGGGTTCGCTCCCCGGTCGAGGTCGGTGGGAATT
>JAUJYV010000563.1:0-36070 GCA_033995625.1 Ophyiulus pilosus | reverse complement strand
TCCGGGTTTCCCGCGCTGTTTCTCGTTAACGTTATCGTTATCGTTTCGTTAACGTTGGATGGCTCAAACTCTCTATTGTTCCGGGGCGTTTTTCAAGACAAATCCTTAGTGGAAAAATAATATAGGGCCTTACATGATATAGTATGCCTCATGTGAGTATGCCCCCAAGTTACCCAAACTGTCCCAAAGTATCCACATTTTACTGTTACTTCGTTTTAATGCTTCGATTAATATCCTGGAGTAGTTTGGGTAATAGCTGCGAAGGCAGGTGATTTGAAGTCAAGAATGGAACTGTCTTGAATCCAAGCTACCTCTCTTGGCAGAAGTTACCATGTAACATCATATACGTTTTGGTATAGGCTTATGTAGTTGTTATACAGCTTAGGGGCCATTCAAAAAGGACGTCCTCAAGACGGGGGATAGGATCTGCTGGTATGTGGACACCATGTGGACAAGGGGGAGGAAGGGGAAAGCTATTATGGACGTCCACTAATGATGGTACTTTCCAGTGTTTGGATTTTTTTGTTCAATTAAATTGTAAAGGTCAGTGAAAGGAGAAAGGGACACCAGAAGAAATGTGTCCCCAGTCCCAAATGTACTTAACAATTTTAAAACCTCGGGAAAGTCGGGAATTAGGCCCAACTTTATGTTAAACACCAATTCTCTGCTGGAATTTTTCTTCGTGGTCAAAAAATTTCCGTTAATCATAAAAATCTGGAATGTCGTGGAATTGGCAACGAAGCAGGTGCTTGGAAATTTGAAGGATGGGCCTTTTTGTATGTTCCAACACATTTTCTGGACACCCTACTTTAAAAAAAATGATTAAGGACGTTTATGAGGATGGGCTTGGGGTGGTCAATTTTTGAAGGAATTTCGGGGACGTCCTTTTTGAATGGTCCCTTAGAGCAGCCAGAGTTGGCCTCATTCTGAACTTGTGATGCTTAAGTCATGACTATTTTGCCCACTGTTTTTCATAACAAATGGTCCACTTATAAGCTCGCATGCGCAGCATAGCACATCGAAGGTGGGTTGTAACCACACTTCATTAATCTTGTTAACGTCGGATTAAAGAGACCTGACGCAACCGATCAGTAGTATTAAAATTAATATAATGATTCCGCTGCATTTAGGCTAGGCCATATCCTCTACACTCACTATACAGACATGGAAATAACGTGATGAGCAAATGTTAACCAGATTCAGGTTGATGTCATTTCCGACGAGTTTCGGAACGTGGCCTAACTGTTAATTGAAGGATAAAGTTGGATATATTTGATAAGGCAAGTTGTCGTCCACGGGTTTTGGGGAAAGGAAGGGTTGGGGGGAAATGTTACTGTTGCACACCAAGGGCATTTGCTAAAAAACTGACTAGAGGAATGTGAAAAATCAATGCGTTTGGGAATCGGGGTTTTAATCGCCTATTATATTAAGCTTAACAGTTGTTTTTTGATATGGGATGCGAATGTCTGTTAGAAATAGCCAAAATGGCATATGCTAGACAGAGGAGGATCCAGAGAATTTTCGAAGGGTCCAACATCAAGTTTGGAGCCAATACAAAATAAGTGTACGGTTTCATTAGTTTGGGGGGAAGGGAGAAATTATAGTTGTTTTGTTGCCTTAAAAATGATTTTTTAGCAATTTTTACTGAATTTGTTTCTTTAAACTTGTACTATATATAACTAGTAGCCATCCCCCAGTTTATACAAAAATCTTTGTATGGAACTGTGCGCTTGTGGAACTTGTATGGAACAGTTCCAGAAGCGTGGAGTTTGACTGTTTTGCGCATGCGCACATAGGAAGCTGCACGCTAGGCTGCGAGGGAGAGAGAACACTGTCGCTCCCACATTGCCGGCTGTTTGACTTTTGTGCGCATGCGCATAACATTTTCTGGAGCAGTACTCCTACTTATTTTGGCTACGAGCCGCCACTGATGGTCACTAATGTCGTTTTTGTTGAAAAGTATACAATTGTAATGTGAACATTTTTTATCAGTTTCTTTATTTGATGGTCCATTCAAGATAAAAATGTGGCCACTTATTCTGAATTCAATTTATGGATTTTTTGTGTGAATTGTTAATAAGAAATAACACGTCATAAGGTTTTTTTTTAGATAAGCTAAAATACAAAAAGATAAACTAGCATATTTAGTCAAGAAATCTTGTTTTTGCAGTGATGAAGGCATGCATTCTATTGAGAAAGGCAATTATCTAATTGGGGGGTCTTATCCAAAAATGAGGGATCTGAACCCCATAGACACACACTCTGGATCCCCCACTGCTAGAGATGCATATCAACCAAATTACTATATGCACATGTAAGAGTAGATGCACATTCAAATAAATTCAAATATTGTTGTAGAGCTTCAATGTTTTTTTAATGAGTACATACATATTTGATAGTTGACTTATATGAAAATGGTCTGTTTAACCAGATTATCTGAGTTTTGAATTTTATCCATTATAACTCTTAACAAAATAATTGAGCAACAGATCACGTAAAATAACAACTTTCAGAAAATCAGATATATTTAAAGGAAATTTCCCCAAGATATTTCACCTCGTTTTAGCTCCGTTATACAAAGCAGAAAAAAACCTGATTTGGAAAAAAAAAAAATTTAAGCAAGCTTAATTAATGTCACTTAGTTTTCTTAAAGATTCAAGCACAATACTTGCATAACCCTGAACATTTCATGGGGAACTATAATAATGGGACACTGTCGAAATAGGACTCTAACAATGCAAAATTTGGTGGTGGAAAATGAGACTTTAGCAGGCACAAAAACAAAAAACTGTTTGGGTGTGGACATGTGGTTTTCTCAATTGACACTAGATGGTGCCACGTGTAAATTAACTGCAAGCTAACCAGATAGTATTGATTTTCAATTCAAAACAGTGGTGTGCTTGTTATGTTCGTGGCTATGTAGTCTTCTCATTCCAAATCTAAACAAACATAAATAACAAGATGGCGGTTTTGTGGTTTGGTGTTCATTGGGTAAATCGCCATGAAACCCGGAGAGCGCTTTTGCTTTTTCTGATCCATGTACCACAGGATGTTCTGAAGACTATCCTGAAATAGTTGTACAGTCAAACATCATTATGACGAACTTGCTTAATGCAAATTATGAATACCACGAACTAAATTTACAATCCCCTTCCTCGGTTTTTGGTGTCGATTAAACTATTTGAGCACCAAAAATTTGGTTGGTACAAATTTGCTGTTCGAAACTTGTTCCTGAAAGCATGTTTCGTGTTTTCATGTTTTTTGCTTTTGCTCTGCTTTCTTTTGTGGGGACGCAGCTTAAGTAAATTTTGAATTTTTTTCCTATTGAAAACAATGATGTTTTGACTTTTGGTAATAAAACCCCTCTCTCCCTTTCACTTATGACCTCCTGGGGTTGGTGCTAATGAGGTTCGACTGTTGTGTCGAATGACTCGTAGCGCCATCAGTGGACAAACTGAACTGAAATTGTAGCATATCCTTTGTGACAGACCCTCCAAATGGAGGCGCTACGGTAGTGGAATTTCCCTACACTGCCCTTTCCCTATAACCTGTTCCTCTCTGTCAGGACGTTCATATCAAACGCGATGGGAGAATCATGGCGACCGAGTGATGGCGCCACTACCTACCTATTTTATGTTATCATCACACGAGTTTTCAGCCGCTTTAGGCAGGCTGCAATCGGGCGATTAACTGCCATATTTATAAGGTGGTTATTGGTTTTTCGCAGCAATTTCATTTCAATTCCCAGAAACGTAACTGCGACTCTAGGGCAGATTAGATCTGACTCTCATACCGGAATAGCTGAGTTTCATTGGAAACGCAAACAGGCTGACCGATGCTGTTACTTTTTAATGACCGGAACGAGATCCGCAGGCAGCAATGAACGATCGGACAAATCAGCCTGCTCTGCTTGACCACTGGAGAACGAGGAGTTTATTTATGGAACAGGTCAAATCTAGTACTGCTAGTGCACCTGGTGGACACATTTTGAACTAATTGCCAGTCGGGGATTATTTTTAATGTGGTAATTCACCTCAGTACCTGGAACAGTCAAATCGTCTTATACATTAATATTTTAGACCATACCATAACAAATATGTGCAAATATTGACCTTGTTTGCGAAGCAAAATTTAATTTTGTAATATTTGAAAATATGTGTTTTTGATATATTATCTGTGGTCGGTTTTCAGCTAGAATTAAATTCATTCTGTACGTGAAAACTTCTAACTAAAGATTCATCTACACATATCAGTTATTTGTCTGTTCCATGAAATATCTTCAGTGTCCATGAAGAAAAATTAGTTCCCTTTCTTGCATATTCTTTTCATAGAATTCTGTTGAAGCATTTACGCATGTCAGGCACTGTCCCGTTCGAGTTTTTACACTGGACTGTCACGTAACTGCTGTGTGTAAATGGAGCCTAATGTCTCAAAGATGAATTGAGCCACTTAATTGCACTAAACGTTTCCAATTAACAACCACTTAACAATCAGTTTGCACACTTTTTAAAATTTATACTTGAAAACAACACTTTCTTGATACGTTTTTGATAGGAAGACACAGTATTTCTTAAACTTTCTTAGAACGTTTTAAATTATTTTGAACACGTAAATACAAATTCAGATACCTTCATATTTCATGGGTAGATATTCAGTTGCAGACAACTTGGTGGAAAAATTATCTACTATATGTCACAAAATATGAGAAAGTGGATCATTGACATAAAACGTCATATACACGTTTTCAAACGTACAGTGTATGGAAACATCATTTAATATGAACATATACCGTATTTGGGATATAATAAGGCAAATATGACCATATATAATTTTTCCACCCTGTAGTATACCTTAATCTCGTTCCCTACAAAGTTCTAGAAAAACCAAGTTGATGGCACAATGTACATAGGTTAACATCTTTTCGGACGCCATGATTCACCCCATTCGCAAAATTGCGGGTACGCAAGTACTTTCGAGCATACTGTCTAGTGATAGTGTCTATTTCAGGATCTTGTAGTGCTGAATTAGTTTGGTGTGAGAACACATGAAGCCAATATGTGCGAGTCAACAGAGTTTACGATCACACCCACTGTTTTGCTGCGCTCTGGGTCTTAAAATGAAAACTCAGTTTTATGTCTTCTATAAAATCCCCTAAGCCAACGACTTCTCACTAAAAAAACATGTTTACGAGCGGCAAAAGCTACCATTAAAACGCAGGAAGGGGGTGAAAAAGAATCGGGGTACCCTGTGTGCAAAACGAGAACCAACATGGCCGCCGAATCGTGGCGATGGGATGATTGGGAAGGCCTGCATTTGCGATATTTGTTAATCTGAATATAGATTGGAATGCTAGTACGATAGCACTCGTCATATATTTATTTGGGATATATAATCTATCTATACCTATATGACACGGTAGTCTAAAATATCAGCGACTCAAAAGGTCACCTATATGTAATATATGGATATACGAGCATGTCAGCCAGCTTGATGGGGACGCCATCTTTAATTTTAGTAAACCTCTAGTACCTACAGAGTAGCGGGGATCGGTTGATATTTTGGCTTGGAAAAGCGTGGAAAATACCAACTGTTGGGTACCGGAATTGTCCATCGTGAGCGAATTGTGCCTTTTACACCTATGACATAGTTATGAATTTTAGCTAAAAATACTTCAACCGAAATTGGAGTTATTTGACTTACAAACTAGTCTTGGTCACCATAGTAAGACTCTGGTACTTCTTAATTCTAAATTTTTAAGCTGATGTTACGTCTAGGGTTAGGCATTATTCCCTCAAGTGGACATTGGTACAAGGCATGAGATTTATCCCTGAAACATGTGTGGTTACGATCTGTGCAGTCAGTCTGTTAAGTATCCGCCATTTTGGGGCTCTTCCGCATCAAAATTGCACGAACTAGTCTAGATTTTAAAAATGGCATCAAAAAAACGACTATAGGGGCAACATAGAGTTTGAGCACGTTTTCCGTCTTTAACCCACCTTAACGTTAACGTCAATAACTGAAAAACACTAGTTTTTGCTGTTGATGTTAAGGTAAGCGGAAGTCAGATAAGTTGCTCATCTGCAGTTGGCGAAGTAGTGCTCGACTGTGCGCCCAAGATGGCGGATTAGTAGCAGACATAAATCTTCAATTTCGCTTCTTGGGATGTTGTCTTGGGTGTCCAAAAATGCACAGGGAAGTGACGTTCTTGCTCTGTTAGCATCTTGTTAACTTATTTTGTCTTATAAAATAGCTGGTCGGTCTATTAACCGCTCAGTAATCTCGATTAAGTTTGATATCACGGATAGTCACCGGAAAAAAGATTAATAGTCGTAGGAAAGAGTTTTAGAGACAGTGGAGAAATGCGCTGGAAAGAGATATTTAACATGGGAAAGAAATGATCAAAGAGGTGAACTGAAATCTTAGGGAGGACTATAGGTAACAGACTTTTGCCCGATTGCACCAAGCTCCATCAAATTTAAATGAAACTAGAATTTTCTTTGCCATCGATGACTACGTGGTCCCGTAATCAAAGATAGAATTTTAAAATGAATCATTGGTACAATCGGCCATCCATGCAAGCTGGGCTCGATAAACGAGCCGTATACCATTTTTAATCCGGCGTTACCGGATGGTCGTTTGTAAGCGTAGCAAAACACACTTTTCCCAGCAAACCTATTGCTCAAAATACTGTTTATTAATAGGGTTAAATAAATAACCACTGGCGAACGCCGATCACAATTGTGCTGTCCTCTCCCGAGGTATGAAGGTGGCGCTCCAGCGGCTTCCGGTCTGATTAGGCGTCACCTAATCACGTGTTGGTGCGATTCTAAATGGCCATGTTCGGCAATGCACGCTGATTCTTGGTTCACCACCACTTATCGGTTAAGATTTTCGGAATTCTTTTGCTGCTCATCAACGTTTAGCAAATAAACGACATTCTCGGTCTTCTTGACGAAGGTTTGACTAGATTCTTGCATTCGGCCAAACAGAAATCTACACAGATTCTTCAAGTTTTCTTCTTCCTCTGTCAATGGCGAAAAACGACTATGTTAGAAAAGCACTGCAAAAATGCCAAAATTCAACCGCGAGAACCACCATGTGATGTAATTGTTGTGAAGGCAAAAATAAAAACTGCTCTGCCGAACATGGCTTATGTCACCGGTCTGCGTGATGTACTTCGTTTTTAGCATCGCATTGAGTCCAGTCTAAACTAAAATATCCTAGAGACAAATAATAAAATGCTGAGAGACCTCTTGCTGTATATTACAAAGGATGGTTCAAAATTAATCGATAATTTTATAAAATTTCTTACGGAAACTGATGCTATTCTTAAAACCGGTGTTTTTTTTTAAAATTTAAAATTTACAATAGCTTATGTATAGATGCAGTGGTGAGTACTTTATCTACCAATTTCAGTTGTCACCCTTGTCTAACTGCATGGTATTCACACATACGGGCTGAGATGGGCATTAGTTGAATACATTTTCAATCATGACTAAAATTGACAGTTAAAATAGTCGTCAATCAGTTGTAGTACTATGCATACTCTGAATCACAATAAATATTAGTCGATTAAAGTTTCAATCATGAATTTTAATGATTTACTAAATTGATTAGTAATAGCCTCGGATCAACCAGAGTCATGGTTACTTCCGCCGTTTAACCGTACTTGGTTGAATTTCTTCACTTTGGCATTCAGAGCACTGTCCCTGTCTACTGTCTAGCGAAACCACAGCTAAGGTAACGGGCTTGGCGAAATTAGCGGGGGAAGAAGACCCTGTTGAGCTTGACTCTAGTCTGACTCTGTGAAGAGACATAATAGGTGCAGCATAAGTGGGGTGATACTATGTTGCTGCAGTTGCAGGTGCAGGGGGTGTGGACCTATCTGCCATTGGTGGCATTTATCCAATAGATGCAATGCCTGCACTAACATTCTGACAAGGTTGGACCCAGAGGCTATGTTGCTCTAGCACCTGCTGATATCAGATGAATCATACTTTTTTTTTCTCAGTGGACCAGTATCTGAAGTTTTGTTTATTGACACATCCACTGAGAAAAGTTTGATTCATCTGACATCATCTAGTGCTGGTGCAACATGGGTCCTTCTTCCATCTTTGCCAGAATGTTAGTTAGTTAGTTAATTAGTCTACCTTCAATGGTAGACTAATTGCAAGCTTTTCGGCTGCCTATGCATTTATGAATACCACGCATAAGCAGGGCTGGCAACTGAAACATTGAATTTATACTAATTGATAATCAATGCACGGTCTCGGGCTATTCATTTCTGTATATGGTAATACAAGCTTTACAGATAATCATTTTTATGATAAGGTTCATTGTCGTAAATTTGTTGCTGTACTTGTATGGCACAAATAAGGTGTTGCAAATGGATTTTAAGTCGTTTGTGTTACTATCAAAAAATGACGCCAGGATTCCCACCACCGCATCTAGTTTTGAAAGGTGGCCCATTGATTCAAAGCACCATTCTCATCTATGACCCAGGATTTTACTTATCGGAGACACAGTTTATTCATCTCTAGGCTACTCTAGCATAGACCGGGTTTCAGCCACGTGATGACAACCCGGCGAATCCCTCGATATCGGATCCGGAGCGGCTGACCCCTGACCCTAATGCCCACGATTGTCGCTAGGTGACGAAAACGAAGTAGTCGAGAAAAAAAAAATTGCAAATATCGATTAGACGCGACCTAGGGTGTCGCATCTTCCCGGGGGAGAAGGAAGGTCTCGCCGGTCGCCGTTAAAGGTCCACCGCCGGGGGAAAGCGTTATAGGCTGGAAATACGCACAACGCTGGACGAGGTAGGGCAGCCGGGTCGAGGTCCTATCGACCCCAACGGGCTGGTGGCCGGGGCCGAACCCTGCGACGACGAGGGTGAGATGACGGGCGAGGGCGAGGAAAGGGGCATCCCCAGGTCGGAGCAGGGGCTGGGTGTGGGCAGGTTGATGACCGCCGTAGTGATCGTCGTCGTCGAGTTGGACTTGAGGCTGGACACGGTGGCCACCCCAGGCTCCCCTGCGGTGATCGCCAGCAGTGGGTTCGAACACTGGTTCAGGCTGGAGCGGGACAGACGATCTGGAGTGCGGCTGGCTGTTATGCAGCGGATCTGGATGTCGGTCAGGTCATCCTCCTGAACGGACTCGTTCACGGCGCCGCCACCGACGCCACTGATACTGCCCTGCTTCTGTAGGGAGGTTGAGGGTCGAGGAGGTGTTAAAGGGCACGGGGTCGGGAGGGGAAAAACAAACGAGATTATTAGTAATGGACGATGGATGTCTGTCAGATTTTTAAACACAAAAGTGTCTAAACTAAGGCGTTTTTTCACAAAGATTCAAGATTAAGTCATCCCTGGATGACAAGGCGACAGAGATCATTGTTGCCTGACACATTTCATAAAAAAAAATTAGATTTCTTAAGAAATTTTGCAAATAACGTGGTTTATGGATCGAACCTAACCTAAATCCTATATAAATACTGTTCTTGTAATTGTAAATTCAGTAAGGGGCCATTTGTAAAGGACGTCCTCGGGAGGGGGTAGAGGACGAGGGTTTTTCTGTTTTATTAATTTTTAAAGATCAGTGAAAGGGAAACAACAATTTTATGCTAGAATTTCCGTTCGAGGTCAAGGAATTTCCGTTAATCAGAAAAGAATATGGAAAAATGTCATGGAATTGGCAGCGAGACGGGTGCTTGGAGATAATAAGATGGGCCTTTGTATGTTCCAGCAAATTTTATGGACACCCTACTTTTCAATATAAATTAAGAGCGTCTATGAGGGGGTGTGGGTGGGAGAGAAGGTCTGGACTAAAATGTGCATAGTTTGGACAGGGGCTAGGGGGATGAGCAATTTTTGATGGAATTTCGGAGACGTCCTTTTAGAAAGGCCCCTTAACTTTTAAACGTGAAATATAAATTTAGAAATACACTTCTGATACAATTATAGGTCTAAATGTATGTACAATTTGTATTATCAAAGGTATTACTAGAGAGTTTGAGCCATCCAGCGTTAACGAAACGATAACGATAACGATTAACGAGAAACAGCGCGGGAAGCCCGGAATCTCATTGGAATGCCATGCTTCGCATAGGGTAGTCCTTGACATTCCGGACCGTCAGCGGTGTTTCTCGTTGTCGTTACCGTTATCGTTTCATTAACATTAGAGAGTTTGAGCCAGCCAACGCCTTAACGTTAACCTTAACGTTAACAGTGGGAAGGGAGGAGCCACGGTGTTAACTACCCAAGGAACTAAATGAATGTCATGAGTGTGCATGGCATACAGTTAATTAATTGGATAGTTAAATCCGTGGCTCCTCCCTTCCCCACGTTAACGTTAAGGCGTTGGCTGGCTCAAACTCTCTACATTAGGAAAACGCCCCTGATGATGGGGTTTCCCACATTGCAGAAAAGCACTGAGGTAATGCGGATGTTTAGGGTTTTGTATTGTGTCACATATTCTGCAATACTACAGATTGGTTAGGTTATGTCCACAGTATATAAATATCCGCATTTTCACAAAACTCTGCTGATGTGTGCTCATGTGTGAATTCAGATCTGCTTAACCGCACAATCCACATGTTTTGCTGCATGCGGAATCTCAACGAGGCATACTATCAAAATAGTATAAATACAATTTTTGGCTAATCAAGTAGTGATTGAGCTGGCTCAACAGATCTAGTGGCGTCCTCTATATTAATCGTTAATCCTTTCGCTAGGGACAGACGAATACTGAATCGGAATAATATAGAATTCCCGTAGGAATTAATTAAAATTGGATTAATTTGTTCCCAGCCCAGAATCTATTATATAAATGAATACAGATTTAAGCTGAATTTAAACTTTACAGAGGAGTGATGATGACAGATACTGGATAGGGGCAAATGAATTACAGGAGGAGAGTCACCTTCATTCAAAACATTAAAGTTTGAGCCAGCCAACGTTAATGAAACGATAACGATAACGAGAAACAGCTGACGGCCCGGAATGTCATGCTTCGCATAAGGCAGTCCTTGACATTCCGGGCCGCCAGCGCTGTTTATCGTTATCGTTATCGTTTCGTTAACGTTGGCTGGCTCAAACTCTCTATTAACTCCAATTCTGCTCACATCACGACAATTCACGTACTATAGCAATCCAATTAAAAATTTCCCAAATAGCCAATCGCATTAGCATTAAATGAATTTATATTTTGATTAATCACGGCAGTGTTCGGGAGCTACTTTACATGACTGACCATGATGACACATGGATGTCATTATGCTCGTGTACTCAAAGAGTTTTAAAATTGCGCAGAAAATTGCTCATCTTTGCATAAAACTTTCCCTGGCCCCCCATTTAAATTTGTTGGTGGGAGGAAGGAAGGGTTAACGTTATTACCAGAGCCACAATTATATTACGGATATATTTTTGTCTTTAAAATAATGTTCACGTTAACATTTATATTACCTAATCTAGAATGAATCGTTTGACAACGAACTGATATTTTTGTAAATTTTACAATTCGTCTATTTGTTCACCTCTTTTGCGTTCAATTTTATTGTATAGTTTGTTTTAGGTAAATGGAAGCAGACTTGGACAAATTGTACTCATGAGTAAGAGTACTTATTATGATTGCAGTAGAATCATGGTATTCCCCAGTATGAGTCGAGTACGTGTAATCATTAGTAATATGAAATGAGGAATCAGACTTGGGCAAATTGTACTCATGAGTAATAGTACTGATAACGAGTATATTGGAATCCCACTCCACAGGCAGGAGAGTACAAGTAATCAGTAATCATACGAAATGAGTATTGAGTAGTTTCGAAATTAGACTAGGGAAAATTGTACTCATGGATACGAGTACTTGAGATGAGTATGACTGATTGTAAAAGTGTCGTTTAGGGAACTCTATTTTATACATATTTTAATTACAAGCAGAACCTATTAAAATTAAAGACGTGACCACGTGAACAAACATCATCTCTTTAAGAATACCCTCGTGTTAAATTACTCATTTATCGTTACTCAAATGTATTCAATGTACTCAATTATTGGCTTTATACTCGACTACATCGGTACTCTTCAATTCAGATTACGTTAATACTCAACGACATTTGTAATCGAGTGCATTGTACTCAAACGTTGAGTTGCCATCAATTACTTTTGTACTCATGCCTATTGAGTACATTGGGTACTTCAATTACTCTTTGTACTCTGTACTCTTTTACTCGTTACTCAAATTCATTGAATGTACTCAATTACTGCCCAGTGCCCAACACTGGAGGCATTTATAAGTTATACAAAACATGTTTCCCGTTGAACGATAGATATACCATTAAAATCATTTCTAGAAACAGTAAAATACTGGTTGATTTCTTGTAAATATAGTAATAAGTCTTAATTGAAGCATTTGCTCAGAACCTGTACTCTCAATCTCAACTATTGAATTTGACTGTCACGATTTATTAATACGTTTATTTATTATTAACTTTGTCAGTTATGTCAACTTAACCATAATTACGTGCACGCACATCTTTTAAGTAAATGACCCACTGATTATCGATTTTCGATAAAACCACGCATTTAAGGCGATGGTCATTGAACCTGATCACGTCAAGGCATTCGTGTACGGGGTGGTACTTGACGCAGTACACAGGCGCGCATGCGCATTAGGTGATTCGGTGCTTAGAACTGAATAAGAGGGGAATCTAAATGGTGTTTACCATGTTGTGTGACCCATGTGACCCCGGCCTAGCTTCTCCCGCTGCTTCATGGTCAGTTTACGCTGTTGTAGCTATGCTAGTTTTGCGCTCAACTGCCTAAAAGTAAGAAGAAAATCCAGAATGAATATAAGTTGACCATGAATTATTTGAATATACCATGAATATATAGTATATTGACGTTATTTAGAAAATTTACATTAATATTTGGCGATGAGTATACATGCCTTTTGAACTTATGAAGTGCGTGCATGTGTGATATTAATTGAAATCAATACAAACATTGGTGGCGGCGGCATTTTTAATTATCTAAATGATAAATGTGATTTTGAGTTGCATACTATGTTAGAAAGCAATCACAAGAAACAGATACTGGGTTTCTGCAAATCAATTTGCCGAAACGTGGTTTCATGAACATGTTTCGATAAACAGGTTTTTCCAAATATAGTGTCCGCATCGTGTTTGCTGATCATGTATGGCCTGTATACAATGGCTAAAAACTGGTCTCTGCTCTAGAAAGCACATGGGGCAAATTGGGTTAATACTAATTCATGGTATACAGGCCTTGACAGGAGCGCCATGACCAGCAAACATGTTTTCGGTAGACCCGCACCGCCTCTCAAACAAACACCAAAATGTTCGCTGAAAACAAGCCTTTTTGACAAAAAGATTGCTGAAACTTGCTTGCAGAAAACTGGTGAGCAACTTTTTATCGTAAACATGTTTACGAAACCCTGTTTATGTTTCGTGTTTGCTCCTAGGTATTACATTACGTGAAAACGGTGTGCAATTTCATTTCCTCTTAGGACAATTTAATTATTAAAAAATAGAACCATTTCTGTTTTTCAAAATTTAATCAATCTGGGAATATGGAAATGTTCAGTTGAGAAAATGGTAACATGAGCAAGGTCCATGCTTGTTTTACTGGTTACAGAATAATGTTAGATCAATTGTGTACAAAATCCATTCAGTTCTGTACATATTTTCTTGACATAAGTGAAGATTGAAAAGTGTTAAATATACGAGTAAAGATGAGAAACATTTTGGTATTGAACTAAAAGTTGACATTTTTCTTTTCTTTTAGAAATTGGAAGTATTCGGGACATCATTTGTGTGAATTTCTGCGAAATAAGTGGAAAAAGTGCTTGCATTTTTAAACCGGATGGCCAGCTTCTACTACCGGAATGTTTCCTGAATTTAGTGAACTTTTATTTTGTGGAAATTCGACATTGAACATCCTCATTGACATCATGTATCGGACATCAGAAGAATTAACTCAGGTAAGGGTTATTACATTTTTTGGGCGCATTTTGAGATACAGGATTTGTCAAAAGTGTAAAAAACAAAATGCAAAACGTAAGATCAAACGTAGAATACAGGAAACGCCGAATGAATTTCATCCTAGCTGAAAACCGATTTTTATAGAATTTTTCTAAATACGCATGTGCGCATGTCGGGAAGTCGGGAAGTCATGAACATTAGCTGCTTGTGGCGCATACGCACATGCAAATTTGCATAAAATATATCCAAATCTGTTTTCAGCTGAGTTGAAATCCTTTTCGTGACCACGGATATCCATAATAGAACGCGGGAAAAATTCGAACTTCTTTCTTGTTCCATTTTGGATGCTTGCTAAGTATATTCAACAGTTCGGCGCGCATGCGCATATTTACATCCGCCGAAATTAGCATTTCCGGCAAGAGCTATATTAGCCCCTCGCATGAAAGAGGCTATTAAACTGTAGAATTGTAACATTTTACGAACTCAATGTACCGTGGCGGACGATTTATTCTGCATAAGGTAATAAAAGTTTTGCAAATAAAGTCGTCGTAAAATGTTTGCACTGCCGGTAAGTAAGCTAACGCCGATACAGTGAGTTTCGAGGGTTTTAGCATTGCATGTATTTATTTTCATTATCGCCTTCTTTAGCACAACGAGGGTGTTTATCGTGGTATTTGGAAAGTGCGCGGCAGCCGTTGGCAGAATTTAAGCCAGGCTTTTTTTGTGCTTTTTTATTGCGCGTCGACGGTGGGGATCGATGGCATATGCGCGTAATTAAAGGGCGTTTAATGCAGTGTTTTACCCCTGCAAGACGCACTTAACGAACACGTTTTAGCAGAGCGTAACGCTGCCATTGCGGTTTTTCCCATTGATCGCCGCTAATTAAGGAGGGACCTAGGAGGGCCGACTGAACACTTAGCGTAATCAAATCGCGCAATTTAATCAGCCGTTGGATAACCGAGACCTGCTCGCAAAATTGAGCCTGGGAACGATTACACTCTACAAAAAAATGAAAGGTGCTCCTTTAATCCTGAAATCTTAATCCTATTTTACAATGAGTTGGGTG
Organism: Ophyiulus pilosus; assembly: GCA_033995625.1. Taxonomy (NCBI): domain Eukaryota; kingdom Metazoa; phylum Arthropoda; class Diplopoda; order Julida; family Julidae; genus Ophyiulus; species Ophyiulus pilosus. Next base: position 21,006 of record JAUJYV010000563.1, on the reverse strand, counting down.
TTGTTGTTGTTTTTTTTTTTAAAAAATAAAAATATGTAGAGATGTACAGGTGCATGATGCACATGTAGACATGTTCATTGCAAAACTTCATGCAATTGCTTGTGACATTATATGTACAAGTGATGGGCTTAAATACGTATGTTGAACGAACAGTAAGTAAGGGCATACCTATTTATATATTGCAGGTTCAGCGAATAAAAGTTATGAAAGGTGCTCCTTTAACAAAAACTGAAATTTGAAAAACTTGTGTGCTTTAAAAATTGAGAGATGTACATAATGCTATAATAATGTAATAGATTAAGTATAGGAAACTTCAGTGTATGTGTAGTTATCTAATGTTATATCGCTTATGCGATTTAAAAATGTCATGCCCCTGAAGTCGAGCAATCACTGCAAACTCCTGTGTCTTCACTGGTTGCGCATGTACAGGGGCACAAAAATGATGTTAACATTTTGAGCATCTTTTCTATTACGTAAGTGATGAACTTAAATGTGTTGATCGTATAGAACAAGTATGCCGCTTTAAATCATCTTTTCTATTACGTAAGTGATGAACTTAAATGTGTTGATCGTATAGAACAAGCATTCCGCTTTAAATAATGCAGGTTCAACGAATACAAGTCATGAAAGGTTCTCCTTTAATAAAAACTGAAATTTGAGGAACCTGTGTGGATTTTTTTTTTTAAATTGAGGAATGCACGTAATGCAATAGGAATGCCATATATTAAGCATGGTGAAATATAATGTAGGTGTAGGTACGTAAAGTTATATCGCTTATGAGATTTAAAAAAATGTCATGCCCCTGAAGTCGAGCAATCACTGCAAACTCCCCTGACTTCACTGGTTGCGCACGTACAGGGGCATGGTGCACATGTAGACGTGTTCGTTGTAATTACACAAAAATAACATGCAATTATTTGACCTGTTAATGTTACTCGAATTAACAAAATGTGGACGGGGATACAAAGCGAGCATTTTTCGAAAACTAATTAATGCATTTGGACTCTTGAACAATTCTAAAAAAACCTATCTAAAGTTACGTCCAAAATGATTGAAAAGATGACAGCTGTCAAACAAGGAGGGGTACAAATTTAAACAAGGCTGTATTCAAAATAGTAGAGACCCTAAATTATTAAAGAATACAAATTTCAGAAGGACATCTTCGTGAATAAGTAATGACAACTAATAAAAATGCTTTGTTGACAACACCTATCAAATAAGACCGTTGCATCGTACACCAAAAACATGGCAATATGCGATTTAATGTTAAACATTAATTATTACATGTGCAATCTTATGTTGCATAAAACTATCTCATTTAAGAAGTTTATTACTTTTCATGGTGAAACCATTAGCAATGAAAGTTTACAGTTAAAATATGATATTTTTCTAATCATAGTATAAAATAAGAATATGCATGGCAAATATGCTCAAAGTTATGCCAGAAACGTGTTTTCCAACAGTATTTTGGACGTCCTTCCGCGAATGGTACAGAGTTTGATACGGGTGGGAAATCCCTAGGTCCCCTTTATATTTCCGATGGCTCTTCCGGCCTTCCTTCTCCACATTCGTTCACTTCCACCCCACTAACATCCGTAAGCCTAACCTCACGTTCGCATCATCTCCAGATTATAGCCCAATTAAAGTTAACTCGAACAAGTAGAACACGGCGTTCATTAGAAGCACGTATTATCTCCCAAGTGCAGCCATTTTTCCAATGGATTGCCGCAATAAATAAGGCAAGGTGAACGATATGCGTGATGCAGTTCTCGTTTACGCTTTCCAAAGGAAGCTACTTGTACTTGCCATAGGCCGGAGCGCCGTTCTCATTTCGGTTTAGTACCGTTTTGTAACGTTCGCTTCGCTATATGGATCCACAGCCGTGACGTGACACGATTGAGTAACGCTATAGCAATACCTCGGACCATAGCACCTTTTAAACACAGAAATATGTAATTAATTTACCGCCGAGACCCGGGTGGAAAAATCATATATGGACGTATATATATGGGCATTTCTATATATGGTTCGACCAGGAAGTGGACATTCATGTATGGCCATATGTGCTCGCATATATCTTTGCATTGCCATGGACTATGACTATGGCTGTATCATGGGTATTTGTCAGTGGCGGCTCGCGTATAGGCACTGTGGAACTTCAGCACCCCCTATTTCCACTTCATATCACCAATAAAACTTAATATAATGAGTCCTTTTTTCTTTAATTACTATTTCTTTAAACTTGTACCCCCACTGGGGAATCCCCAGTTTATACAAAAATCTTTGTATGGAACTGTGCGCTTCATAGTTCCAGGTGCGTGGAGTGTTATGCGCATGCGCACATAGGAAGCAGCACGCAAGGTTGCAAGGGAGAGACAGCACTGTCGCTCCTGCAGTGCCGACCGTTTGACTGTTGCAGCACCCCCACTAAATTTAGCTACGAGCCGCCACTGATGGCTACACCTGTATGTATGAGTATTTGTACATGTCCATTGTCCATTGTCCTTACAAAGTCAATGGCTAAAACTTCTCAGTATATAATACATTCATTAATGGATGATGCCTGCCTATAAAAAAACGTTACTAAATGTTGATCAATAACCAACATGGTTAACTAAAGTATACATTTGGCTCATCATTGGCTAAATATGGTTCATATGAACATATGAACCCAGGCCCTGATATACTTCCCACTCCCAACCGAAATATAAAAAAATACACAGCTGATATAGGAAAAAGACTAGGTAGCCTACATCAAACTGCACAGAACTGGCTATCTCCGTTTTAACAAATTCAACCATGACCTAATTCTAGCGCAAATCAATTTTGTTTGGTTTAACTACCATTTTAGCATCATCATGAGCATTATGCGCAAGATTACACTCCACGTTCTCTAGTGCAAACATAAGCTTCCTTTACGTTTAAGGCCGAAAACGTACATTTTATGACCGACTGCACCATTCTTCGTTTAACTGCGGATTAATAATTCCCAATTAAACATTAAAGCTCATTAAGTGACTACATAGGGCTTTATCAACCTACGCCATTAGCACGACGTGTCTGAAAATTACCCAACAAAACAAGAACAAAAAATTGGTGATCTGTTTGAAATACACGGAAGATACCTATATTATACTATATACAAACATATATATTATGCATGATAAAATATCAAATATGAGGGCGTATATAGTATTTATCCTCCTCCTCCTCCTCCTCCTCCTCCTCCTCCTCCTCCTCCTCCCCCAAATGAAAATTGTCAGTTAGGATTATTCCTTTTAAAATGACGGTCTTAATGCTAATTCATTGCGTATCATAGTTTGGACCTAAATTACACTCCATCCTCATATTCAATTTCTAGGTTACTTTGGTCCTTGCTAATATTTGATCTCAGATGCTCAATGACATCACATCACTTGAAGCAAAATTTAAACATAACTAGCAACTCCAAATAATTTTAGCACAAATAGGGATATTCATTGAAACACACCCTGTTCCAAAGTTACCGCACATGAGATAATAGACAGTTTGAGCATGTCAACGTCTTTACACTCACCTTAACGTTACAGGCGGGAAGGGAGGAGCCACGCACTGAACTACCCAATGAACTAAGTGAACGTCATGAGTGCGTATGCGTAGCTCTTCTCATTCCGAATCTAACGTTAAGGTGAGTATAAAGACGTTGGCATGCTCAAACTGTCTAATTTTGGGACAGAAATTTATGGGAATATCCCTGTACCTGCTAACCAGAGAGTAAAAATGATACCATATTTGGAAAGAGAGGGGATGACTATGTGAACTGGTCAGTTTCGAGTCGTTATTCTTGAACACTTTCAGAATTCCAAAAAACAGCAAAACTGTCCCAAAGTAACCACATTGTATGGTAATTCATTAAGTTCCAAATATATATATACTGAGTAAATGTACAATATGTCCATGATTTTCGTGTGGAATATATACCTATTACTAAGTTAGTAAAAGTAAGTAGAGCTCGATCTCAAACTCAAGCCCAGCTGAAAATGGCCATCAGTGGCACAGGCCCTTGCTTATTACTCCATCTGAGTCCCATACCTGATATTGCTTGCCTCCGAACCTCCTTCCACAGCACGTGACCACTGCGTTGTTTCCCTGAGACGACATAGAGGGCGTTGGCGTATGCGGTAATGAGCAGGCGGGCGTGAGGGAAGGCCTGTTGGGTTGACCGTTGTAGGGTACTTCCAATTCCACGAACTCTCGGTCCTTGAATCCACACCAGAAGTCAGGTGGGGTTGGGGAGGAAAAAATAAAGCAGAGAATTAGTGAAACCATAGTGACATATTTTTTTGCACAGGCAATGGCACGAGTAATACGAATGACCAGCACTTGCGACACACCACTGTATGCACGAATATATGGGCCCTTAGGCCCCTCGGACACGTATACATCCACGACGCTGACGCTCAACGCATATAGACCACGTGACAACATTTAATACAATATGCAACATGGCCGCTATAACACTCTGTTCATGTTCATTGTGATTCCCATAAAAAAATGCTTGTGCAAAAATAAGGCTGGAGCGTCACAGCTTTCTTATGTGTGAACACCAGTTTCAATTACAAGTTTTGGAATGTTGGCCCATATTTCCCCGTCACACCCCCTATTTGGGACCTTTTGGTCCCCCTCCAAGGACACGTACATTCTCTTGTCTTAACTAGCTTATTAACCAACCATTAAACCTACCCGCTGCAAGGTTGTATTTGGCAGGACAGCTTCCGGAAATCTCCACTTCTTGGGCAGAATTTTGAACGGATCCGTGGCGTCACCAACTCACTTTTCTTGTGGAAAATCTCAAAAGACTGCATATTTTAGAGACGGGCAAAAAAAACCATCCAAAACACACACGACTACAAGGCCCCAGGTGAATAAAAATGGCGTTTTGCAACCTGCTGCATCACGCTGGAAGCGCCACGTGCAGTGTTAGTGATGTCATTGTAGCCATGCATTTGCCAGACGCATAGCAAATAATCTCTTACAAAATTCCATTATTTGGCAAAAGGTTACCCCTTTTCGAAATCCCAGCGCCATCTATGATGCATTCTGCGCAACAGTATTAAATGGGGTAATTATGCAATTGCTATCTTTGATCAAAGCTGATGGCTACAAACTAAGCCAAACAGGAATGCATGTGTAGTTTGTTGGATTTGCATGTGGACTTGTAGTAATATGCTGTGTATAACAGCAATCGACTGGTGACACTGGTGGCTGTTTTAGTGAAAATTTATGCATTTACAATTGTGAATGTGTGGCTGTTTGGGTGAGAAGTTGATGCATTTGCAATTGTGAAACTGGTGGTGGTAAACTTCTACAAATCTGCGTTTCCAGAATTGCGTTGATCAATTGCAAAGCAATTCGGTTGGTCAAGCAGATTTCTGGAGTTTGGCATGCTTTGAAAATTTTGTTGGAAAAAATGGCAGCCACAATCCTAACTTAAACTAATCACCAACTGTTGAAACATTGTGTTCTGATTATGTGTTTTAAAATTACTCCAGGCAATTACAATATACTGTACTCGAGGAAGACATGTACTAAATAAATTAAGCAAGATGCAAATGTATGTCAAGACGATGTTACTTAGTTTAATATTCTGACTTAGAGGAGTAGTTTGTTGGTGTATTTTGAATTTTGTTGATCTTTATGTGAATTGTTGTCAAGTGTTGTTATATGGAAATGAAAACTGAAGTCCAATTTTTCTTCAAAAAGGTCTCTCAAACAATAATGTTGGCAAAAACCTGACCAGAAACTTATATAAGACACTACTTGAAGATAAGTTTGGGTACTTCACGTCTTTGAGGATCTATAACTCTAGACTCTCTGGTCTGAAGTTGTAATAACCGGTCACAAGAGCATCTAAGGTCAAAAAGTGCAGAAAAAATCAACTTTTGAAATCATTTTTGGCAACTCACATAAATATATGCCATATAAACTGCTGAATTGTTCTTCTGGTTGTGAATCATCAATCAGTCAGTCGCAACGATCGATTGATGGAAATGCTCGCTACAAATGTTTTCTATCATGCATTAGAATTGATCGATTGTTTGCAGGGCGAGTTCAGAATCAAGTGCTTACTGACAAAACTGACCATTCGATAGCAGCTGGACAAGTGCTCTTAAACATGAATTACTACTAATATTTTTGAGCTCGTCAAAATTCTTGAGTACAAGTGGTTCCTCTCTGTGCATCACGATGGTACAGTAATTTGACAAACTGCTCTCAACGTTTAGCTGTTCTGTTTTAAGCTTTCCTCACACGATGATTCCAACCACGTCTGGCAGAATTCCCAATGCTCCAGATATTTATGATTAATTGTATATGGGAATTGTTGAAATAACACATGTGCCATTTACGAGGTTTCATGTGCATTCGAAGAAATAGAAGATGATGTAGTGCTAAATGGCAACATTGCCATTGTCATAGGAATATCGTTTTGGACAATCAAAAATGTCTTTATTATTTTTTGGTCGGTTGGATCCCAGACGTAATGGAATCACCCTACATAATTTTGCTTATGTCCATACAATTTTCAATTTGGATTTCATGCTTTGGTCAATATGGTGGTGGGATGATAATATATCCTACCCCTTATGCTTGCAACGAATACATGCTGTGCAGCTAAGACAAACAAAATGTCATTTCGATAACGTATTTATCCATACATGTTCTGAAATAATAAAAATTATAAGCAATCATAAAATGAGAAACTTGTATATTTCCCTTTCATAATAGTATGAAGCAGGCTCGACGAATCTGCGGAATTGTAAGACTATAGGAAAATATTTAAATCATTACTATAGAAGCCATGCAAAAGTTTGTATTTTCAGTGTGGACAAAGTATTTCTAAAATATATACATGTTTTGTCTAATGTGTCTATTAAGGAGTTGAAGGGCACAAATATCTATGTACTAGAAACCAAGTGCACCAAGAACCAGAAGCATTGCTGTCGTCTACATTCGTTTGGTTATGTTAAATACAATAAACAATTTTGAATATTATTAGGTTTAAATCTCACTTAGATCCATAAGACTTCCAACCCATCGATTGTAGCTTTAGGTAAAAGTCAATGATGATGCATTTAAACATTATTTAATATGCAAAACCTTACAAAAAATTAAATTAACCCGTTTTCCACTTATGTATTTTTTGAAAATTATGTTTTCCCCTATAAATTAAATGATAGCCTTGTACTTTAGTTTTAGGTGGTCCCTCCTTGTATCCTGGCAACCAATATTTCTAAACCCAATCCATTACCAACTATGTTTATCAAGGATCAATGAGCCTTATGTCACACCACAGCATATTTCAGCCAGCAAAACGCCACCAAGTCACAATGGCAATTCCAGTCCATGTTGTTAAATGACTGACTGCATGCAGCAAACAGCATAGGGTAATTTGATATCCATATCTCTTTCTGCCCAGCATGCAATTTGCACCTTGTTTACAATTCGAATGGCACCTGCATTAGTGTCTACAGTATATTGCTGGGTTGGTCACATGTCAGACAGAAAACTTGTTGGTCAGGTGACTCGTCACATTGCTTTGTTGCTGCTTAACCTTAACTCTAGATTGGCACAATGCCAAAGGGAGGAAGTGGCTGCACCTTCTGACTGCACAGATATACCTTAATGTGTTTTTGGTGCACTGGTTTATTGTCCTTCCATGTGTGAGGTCTCTTTCAGTCATCGTTTCCGTTGACCGCATTCATTTCTGGTGGGACGCTGCAGATTATGTCATGCGCCATTACTCTGGCCAATGCCGAGAACATGTAACAGTAAAAGGACACCACACATGTTGTAATTTTGATATTCCTGGCAGACACCCCCATTCTTTGCAATGAAAGCCTTGATGGATTTTGCAATTTTGCACATCACCGTACAGCCTTTTTTTTTCAATTGAGCACACGTACAACAGTCGACGAGGACAAATGCAAAACATATTCCATCCAAATGTAACATCATAGGTTATTCGTTCGTTGATGGTGACATCGACAAAAAAAAATCAAAATAAAAAAAAATAGCATTTCATTATATATGACACAAAAAATACAGACTATATACATGTATACAGTCGTTTCCATGCCCTGCCAAATACACCCAAGCGTGTTGAACTCTCATTCTGTTAGGCCTTGCGTGAGAACGTAGTTTTCAACGTGAATATAATGCAGTCGGTTAGATGGATCTGGAAGAACTGCTTTTGGCTTTCAAGTCGATTTTTTTAATTAAAGCAGGGGTTTAAATGCGCTTTCATGATCAATTTCTGTTTGTGACATGCATCGGTTCTTCCGATTTCTTCAGATCTCTAGCTCGTCTAGAGATTTCAAATAAAATCTGTTAAATCAAATCCACCAGTTGCAAATGTAGGACACACCTCATGCGCAGGCTGCACATATATGGCTTCAATAGTATTTATTTTTCGCATGTTTTCATACCCTTAACGCATTGGACACGAAAAATATCTCATGCATGGTATTTTTTTTCCCAACAATTTACATGTAGTTGATCTACACACGTATAATGCTAACTACTTTCCATGCTCGGGAACAAATTCATATTGATGGGAACATTACTTCTTTTAGTTTTGTTAAACTGGACTTTCCTTGGATGGATGAAGTTTGTCCTCTTGGTCATATTCTGCAAGCTAAATTATCATCCATTTTATATCGTTTTAGCATGGGTTTAGTAGGCCATTAATTGAGTTGTAGTGACTTTAATACAGGAGGATATAATTATCATTAGTTACAGGTTATTATTTCAATTTGAGTTCTGGTTAGCAGTAGATTTCAGGAGTATACGAATTTGGTATTACTAACCAAACCACTTTATCGACCAGTTTAGACCATGTTTGAAGGGCATTTTTTATAACTGATTAATATTAATTTTAGGTAGGATTTAGTAAGCAATTTCATTAAGTATAATTTGGTTATTGTAGTGGGGTGTTAGTTAAATTAGAAGACAGTGAAGAAGACAATGAACAACACCTCAAGTTAACTATTACAGTGCTTCATTGTTAGTGGTTTTATTTGGGAAGGTTATACACGGTTAGTTTGAGTTTCACATGAATTCAATTGTTTATTCATGCTTTTATTTCAAGTTTTTGAAATTTCTTAAAGGCACCGCATCATTGGTTCATAGAAGTGGGTTAATTTCTTTGTTGAAATTGACTGTCTGAGTTAAAGGTGTTTAATAATTTTAATATTTTGTTACGAATAACTACTATTTCGGAATGGGGACAGCAGAATAGTGGGTGTGTCTAGGATAGGTTTTGAATTTTAGAAAGAGGGCAATTATGGTGCATCACTTTTTATCATTACTAGATCTGAAAACAGAAGTTGAGTCTAAACTGAGTTGGAGGAATGTTAGTATGTTAGCAATGTTAGCATGCTATATATATAGCGCAACATGAGATTTATTTGCTTTATCTTTATTTTATGTAAATTGCTAGAAGAATTCATATAGCAATATTAAAGGATGTTTAAGACCACGTTAATGTGGAATGCTCACTTTTAGCAATTTTAGTTTTGAATTTTTAGATTGTTTCCCTTTCACGAGAAATTGTATATCTAGATGAGTTTATGAACTCAAGAATGATCTAAGACTGAAACTTGTTTGCCTTTTAGTAAATGATGTGTACATCGTGTATTACGTGCATTTGGCTTATGTACAGATTTGCATGACACTATTTTTCAGAACTACCATTACCCTATAAGATAAAACCTTATCGGGAAAAATTCATTGAGATATGACAAGAAGGGCACTATTCTATTGGGATTTCGATATAACAATCAATATTTTATACAATTTGTTCACTGTTATTTATGAGTGCAGGATAATCAGCTTTTCCGCATCAGTGATTTTATCCTGTGCACAATTTTCTATTCTGAGGATCATTTTCCGGTTTATCTACACGATTTCACACGACGCGTTCTCAATTTTCACTGACTTTTTAGCATCCATGCATTAAATCGAATTTTCAATAGTTAGGATTTACACTAGGATTTCTATAGTTTCGAGAACCCACAGTTAGTTTCATGGCCCGAATCCATGTAACTAAATTGAATAAAATGTAACTGTTTGGCTAGATGGTGTAGAGTTCGCACGAGAACACAAGAAAAATGGAGGTGTGGAATACGTGTTTCCAATGATATACATTTGTCAAATATTTATTTCAAATAAAAATCTATATGGAATATTTCCAGGAAATTTTTCAACTCCAAATATATATATATATATATATTAATATAGTGACATCTCAACTGCATTTGCAAGTGGAATAATCCATAATTGTATCCTATTGAAAAATCAAGGTGCTAATGACGCCAATTAGAGTTACTGCTTAATTACGCTACTTTTCGAGCTTAGGCAAAAGGCAAAAGTAAGGAAACTGGGTCTGCTCTGTTGATGGCCATGTTGAAACTCTCTTATTTGTTCTTTCACGTTTTGATCCAAACGTCCTGAGGTGATATGTTTGCAGCTAGTGATAAGATTGTGGTTTCTCATTCGTCTATTATATTACGAACATAACTATGTACGGTTTGTTCCATATTCAGTAAATATGTAAGTTTACGACAGTTTCTGTATTGGTAAAACCTCTTATGTTGCGGGTTGATGAAGTCAACTACTCAACCAAAAATTAAACTTAAGCGTCTGCAACTAAGTGCAAAACGAAAGTTCGCCATATTGGAAGACATCTCAACTAAATTTAGTACTCTTTAGTCATTATAAAAACTCCACATTGTCAGAGGATAAATTATAATAATTTTTTTTTAAAGATATCAAGCAATCTTTGAATAAAAATGGCAAACTTCTCTGAAATTACTAGATAAAATATACAATTTTCTAAAGAACAATCTTACAGATTTTAAGTGTGAATCGAAAGTAGATATGCTAATAGAATAGTTTTCTTATTTAGAATTAAACAAATAAAAATGGGAGGTGATGGCTCGTATGCAGATTTAGACATCGACGTATTCCCTTGATTTAACCCTGTAATAATTAGCCATATATAAAAATGAGCCTTTAGTATAGCATTTCCAACATGGCCACGCCCTTGTGCTCCAGAATTGTCCTTATCATCACGTACCATGCAATGCTTTTAGCAATGCATCAATATACTGACCGCTTCTGGGACACAGAAATACTGCCTATATGGTTCAGCCCTTTTAGCAGTATTGAGTTGTAATGTGGAAGTGTTGTCGAATCATGTGGTTTAATGTTTCTAGTTCATACTAAATGAAGTTTGAATTAAGAGGTTGTTGTGTTTGAATTTGTAACACGAGGAGATATGTTGGAAATGCTCTGTTAAAAGCCCATACGCCACCAGGGGGTTCTGAACAGGAATTATTATAATAGAACATGGCAATATTTCGATTTTCACCTGGTTGCAGATGACCAACCAGGATTGAGCAGTCAGTGAATGAATTTTCCCAGTTTCACTTACTTTACCTCGACGAACGCCCCTATTGGCTAGCAGGACGCACATCGAAGACGGACACTGGCGTCCGAATCTCGTTTTGGGGTCTATTGTCCAGCTCGCCGAACGCCTAGGCCTAAGAAGCGGCTATAGCTTAGGACATGATAAGGGGTCAAATAGGAACACGCCATCGTCGACTATAAAAACTAGACACGGAGATGATTAACGGACACTCGCGTTCACGCATGCAAATCATAAAACATGCTTTAAAAACTAAGATTTTTGGGGTAAAACTATCAAAAACTGCAATTTCATTTCATTATGAAATTTCACGGAGTTCGTCGAAGGGGCTTTTACGTTGGTGCGAATTCAATGATTGGGTTTTTGCGAACCCCCGAAGCCGGTTACGTATGGAACCAACGAGTGTCTGTCGGTCGGCTTCCGATCGTTTTATCGATCGATGGGGCTCTCAACGATAGCTCTCATGGGCAGGGCGTGGTCAAGAGGCGTGCGGCGAAACCTGATTTAGTCACCCGGACACTTGTTTATAACAAATCTGCCGGCCTTTTTGTTTCTCTATTTTGCTATGATGTCTGAAGACTGTTGTGGACACAAAGATGTAAAGGATCATTCACACACATCAGTTTCGTGTCAAAACTTGTAAAAAAAAGGACGGCATTGCGTCGGAAGTGTGGCCGGTGTATTTGGGTTTGCGCTTGCCTCTCTATCCTAAGGTGCGGGGTTCGCTCCCCGGCCGAGGTTGGTGGGAATTATTAAGCCCCGTCCAGACCAGCCGATTATCGGCGCGAACATGGAGACAAGCGACGTTTCGTCCGCCATTTTGAGATACATCCGCCATTTTGTTTTAGTCTCCGGCGGCAAAACATCAAGGAAAGTACGTGTCGTCATGTTTTCCATCTCAAATGGAAAACATGGAGACAAAAAGCAGACGACATGAACGAGTTAGCATGGCTAAGCATGCGTCAATAATTACGAGCGCGAATTAAGCTTGTTTAATGGATTATAATAGTGTTTTAGGGCTTTATATAATTATTAACGATGTTTGATTGAACGAGGAAGGAATTAGATTATCATATTTCAGCTAATTACACAATCATTTTATTTTATGATAGCAAACTTTTTAATACTTTAAAATAATATATACCGATACGCAGATAAATTAATATTGATAAAAGAGAAAGTTCTAAAACATAAGAAAACTGACTGTTGGTGCTATAGTGTTGCAAAAGAGTGAATACCAAACGAAGGTTATCATGTTTAGCAGACGGATCTTCAGCAAACAGAAAATTAGGTTTGGACGCACGACAACGATATTTACAAGTTAGTTGGATACTTTTTTCCGACGATAATCGGCTGGTCTGGACGGGGCTTTACGGATGTGAGAAATTTCCTAAGTGGTTGCTCTTTTGGATGAGAGTTTAAACCGAGGCCCCGTGGAGATCCCCCTTGCTCTCTGTACCTTAGACGCCTTGTGAGGAGGTGGAAGCTCCCTCCCCAAGAAGGCAAAATTTCCAGTTAGGTGATGAATACCCATCCCCTGGGGTTGGTGTTTAGCCCTTGTGTTGCAGAAATAGGTCAACGTTAAAGATCAACAAACAACAGTAGCTCTGCATACTCTTCCCATATAGCCACTCGTGTCACTTCAGGTGTCAAATAGCTCTGCAGTACAAAGGTGCATGGAGCATTTAGGTAAATGTAGTGATACTGAAGAGATTTCACGGAACAGAATTTCATCAAATAAAGACGAAACTGACACGTAGCTGTTGTGTGAAAATGAACCTTTATAGTCCAGGCAGTTCAATTTAAACCCTACAGTCTGCACAAAAATGCCATAGGGCAAGGGGGTAAAATACCCAGTATACCAAATATATACAAATTGAGGATAATTAAGAATATATACAAATCAGTTCCCAATACAGATTTTACTGATGAGCTCCAAACTCGATCTACATCAGCTTTTCGTTAGAGGAATCAAAATTCGGCTGCGATGGTGTTTTCTATATGCATGTGAACTATACTGCGGGAAGCAACCATTGGGTAACTCGTGATGTTTCCCATTTTTACTTTGGAATTTTATAGTAGATACCCTGCAATGAACAACCCTGCCAATACCTTTGTTTTCAGCTACATTGCTAAAGGAGGGTATTGTTGGTAACGAGCAAAAGCAGACAATAAATGCGTCAATAACCTAAATAATTGCGACTTTGGATGACGAATTCCGACATCAATTAGCAATTAGTTCTGTTGTTAGCACATGTTTTCCATGTCACACATGAAAGGCTTTGTGTTTCCATAAATAGCTAATCAACTAAAAGCCAAAGTCAGCCTAAATCAAATATAGGTTCTAGAAAAATAAGCAGGCCTAGGCCTTAGGCTAGGGGCACGGGTTGTTTTTTTTGTAGGTGATTAAACTATTTGATCACCCAAAAATCACCTGTCGTTTTTGTTAAGCGTATGGCAATTAAATAGTTGCTTCTAAACTTGCGGTATGGAATTCTTTGAAGCTACGAGCGATAAAAAAATCGCCAGAGTACACCCGCATGCCTTTCACTTGCACCTATTTAATCACCCACAGAATGGAGCGCATTTTAATTTTCAGTTGCCGTGATTAAAAAATCACCAGTGCGCAAGGGTCAATTTTAACTAGCGGTTTCCCAGTTTGGTGACTAAAAAGTTGCCTAGAAAAAATCGCTAGTGCGCGCCCAACCTTACTAACCTAAATAATTATATAACCAGAAGCTCATAAAAGGAGGTTCTCTTTAAGGCTAGACGCGCACTAGAAACTTTTTCTGGGCAACTTTTTAATCACCGAAATTAAATGCATTAATTTCATAGGGCGATTTTTTAAATCGAGGCAACTTAAAAATTGAACGCGCTCCATTCTGTGGGGGATTTAATAGTTATCGCTGCAGGTTTAGAAGCGACTGCTTAATCGCTAGTTCGTGTCTAACAGAAGCAACAGGCGATTTTTGGGTGATCAAATAGTTTAAAAGTCTACAAAAAAAAATCAAGAAAACCGGAAGTGACTTAACTATTCTCCAAGTTTCCATCGCAAACATGCCTTCCAATATGTCTAACTGACCGCAGAATGCGATGAAATTATATAATGTTAAAAACTATATCCAGAAACTCGACAACGTTCCAAAATCTCAACCGAACGCCTTTCGCCACACTCTACACATGGAATGGGAGGTTTCGCACGGCAAATCTGCATGTTCCAATTCCGATTGTGTCCAACCAGTCGCGAATTAGAGAAAAAAAAATGTGGGTGGAGAGTCGTATACCGTGACGATAAGGTGATGGCCATACTAAGTAAAACTGGCCGAACGGTCAATCCCAGAAAGCACACATGATCGCGTCGGTCGGTCGTCCATCGACTAGTGACGTCAACGACCCAGTAAGTCATTTAGTTAGTTAAAATACGAACAAAACAAAAAAAAAACGAGATTTTTTTTGTTTAAAATATGGCGTTCAATCACGACGACGCCACCTCTGAGCCCATCACCTTACGCGATTGCAAAGCAACGTCGGAGCAACGTGTTCCCAATGTCAGCATCAACTCAAACCAGAAATGATGGTTGAGTTTTGGGGGTTAACATCAGTGCTGCGAGCGACACTTACGGTTGTTTTCTCTAAGCACCGCAGCAAGTGGTGGTGCTGCAGTTCAAACAGGTCGTCGTCCCGGCCGTCGTCCGGCTCCAGGCCGCTCTCCTGCGCCGCCAACCGGGCCTCCGCCGCCTTCTTTTTGCTGACGAAGGCGGCGCCACTGGACGCCTTCGCGATGTGGATCCTCGCCAGTCGGGCTTTCTGTATTTTTGAAGAAAAAAAAAAACCACAAACAATTAAAGTATTAGTTGTCAAAATTAATTCATTTTCCGTCCTGTTTATTCGACAAAGTTTTTAAAGCAATAATTCAAAATGGTATTTGAGATGTTTACATTAAGAACATGTAACATCGGCTGAAAGTTGACAAGGTTCTTTTTGAAATTAAACTTTGCAAATCTTTCCCAAAAACACCTGTTAACATTATTAGATTTTTTAAAATCTTATTCTTAAAACTTGTTAAATGAGGTTATAATTCGAAAATTTGTTAAATCAGGGTTATGATTCGATAATTACATAGTATGGGCTGAAAGTTGATAAGGCTCTTTGCCAAAAATTTTGCAAAATCTTTCCTAAAACACCTGTCAACATTAGAGAGTTTGAGCCATCCAACGATAACGATAACGTTAATGAGAAACAGCGCGGGAAGCCCGGAATGGCATTGGAATGCCATGCTTCGCATAGGGTAGTCCTTGACATTCCTTGCCGCCAGCGCTGTTTCTAGTTATCGTTATCGTTTCGTTAACGTTGGCTGGCTCAAACTCTCTAATGTTAGTTTTCTGTAACTTATTATTAATATTTGTTAAATCAGGATTAGGATTCGAAAATTACATAATGTCGTCTGAAAGTAAACAAAGTTCTTTATGAAATCAAACTTTGCAAATGTTTTCCTAAAACACCTGTTAACATTGTTAGTTTTTTGTAACTTATGCTTACAATTTGTTAAACCAGAATTATGATTCGAAAATATTATAATTACAGCCTTTCCTGGTTTCTCCGTTACCCTTTTTCAATTTTTGAAAGCCTGACGTCACTGGTGCGTTAACGTTTATCAACGACGTCAAAGTCAAACCGAAGCCAACTTTTTGCTTCGACCACTAACCCCCTATCGTCTTTTCAAACTGCTATCTCATGTTAACGAGCCACACTAGTTCTTCAAATTAAACTACTAGACTTATTTTAAGCCCAACGAGGTCGCACGTACTTAGCCACGTTATTAGACTGATAATTAGATTTAATGATCTAATTAGCCAAACTCCACTCGCTTTTTCAACAGTTTTTCAACTCGAGAAGGAAATCGATTCCGACTCGGATCGCAAATTGGAGTGATTCTTATGCTTCCGAAATCCCTCGCCTAGCGCCCCACACATTTGCATCTCATTAGCTTTTTTTAAGGTTAATCATTAAGGAAGTTAAGTTTAAAACAAATGATTGAACACGGGGTGAATCCGTTTTTGATTAATACCAACGGCGAAGATGATGATGATGATGCATTTTGCTATCGATTTCTAAGCTCGGTTCTAATAGTTTTCGTGTTTCGTACCCGATATGAAGCTGACGAGAAAAGCTATTTTGGGATTCGTCAAGCTGTCGTAAAAGCGCATTTATGATATTCATAATTTGGTTTTTTCTAAATTGCCGAATTTGGGATTCAGGGCCTACGGCAAGATTCTTGGCTCCGTTTCAAAACCGCGGGATGAGTGTGAATTGGGCCTTTAGGATTTGGACCCAAGATCCTTGTGAAGCTGGAACGTTTTAAAAACGTGCCATGATTCCTGATTGGTGTACATGTTCAATAAAGAACATTGTACATTTCGGTACAGGTACTATATATTGTTAAATGAACATTTCTGGATACTTATGTGACCAAACATTTTTTGTTTGGATACATATGTGAGCAAACATTTTTTAACTGGATACATATCTGACCAAAAAACTTATCTGGATACATGTGTTCAACAATATTGGGTCTCCAGGTCTAGATGTTTTAATAGCTGAATATTTTCCATATATTTTTTCAAAATATTCTACCTGAAAGTTCCTCCCTCAGTTACAATTAGTTGCTAGTAAATTAAATTTTAATGGCTGAGGAGTAATATCGCAAACACGAAACAGAAACAGAGTTTATGGAAACCAATTTGGAAATGTTTGTTGTTCATGGTCGGCTTGTACACAATGGCCAAAAATTGGCGTCTGCTCTAGAAAGCACGTGGGGCAAATTGGGTCAATGCTCTACGTCATAGTATACAGGCCTTGGTAGAAGCGCCTTGACCAGCAAACATGTTTCCTTTGATCTTCACCGCCTCTTGAGCGAACACCGAAATGTTTCCTAAAAACACGGTTTTGGCAAAAAAAAATTGCTGAAACTTGCTTGCAGAAAACTAGTGAGCAACTCTTTATCGCAAACATGTTTACGAAACCTTGTTTCTGTTTCGTGTTTGTTCTAATATATACTAGGCATAATAAACTCGATCCAACGTTTTTTGTATTAGTGGTGCTAAAGTTAATGTGCGTCTTGCAATCGATGGCGTCTTAGACTGTAGTTTATGAGAAAAAATATCTTATCTGAAAAATACCTTATTTCAAATACCGTAAACTAAATTTTTAAACTTTTATGAACAACAAATAAAAACTTGAATGCAAATCCAACTAACCTTTTGAGCTTTTCGTTTATCCGCTCTCTGATTCTGATGATAGATGCGGCTGAAATTGGAGACGATAACTGGTACTGGTAGCGCGATGACCAACACTCCGCTTAGGGAACACACCCCGCCGACTATTTTACCGCAGATGGTGGCGGGTACCATGTCGCCGTATCTGCAAAACGAACAATACACTAATTAGATAAGTCTGTACCATCTCCCTTCATGCCCCAAAATCACAGGGGATGTTGACCCCCATGACGTCACCACAACATAGTCTTGGGAAAATTGTATTCATTAGTAGGAGTACTGATTACGATTGCAGTGGAATCATACTCTATAGTTAAAGTAGAGTAGATGCAATCAGTAGTCATATGAAATGAGTAATCAGACTTGGGCAAATATGTACTTATTAGCAGAAGTACTGACTACGAGTACCTGTGGAATCATACTCCGTAGTATGAGCAGTATCGTAATCAGATTTTGGTAAACTGTACTCATGGATATGAGTACTGATTATGAGTATGGCGGATTGCAGAAGTACTGTTTAGGGAACTCAATTTATTTTAAACATCATAGGTTTTACTACAAGCAGAAACAATTAAAATTTACAAATCTTAATGAACATGAGAACACAATATCCTCTTAGACATTAGTAACATCTTAAAAATTAAAGTGGAAAAAGTACATCCGATAACAAAAGTATCATAAGTAAATATGTAAAAATCTGGACATATTCATGTAAGCTTTTAGGATGACCTTTATTTCAAGTTACTCATTCTCGTTACTCATATGTATTAAATGCGACTCAATTACTTACTTAAATGTATTTCTAGTCATACTCGATTACATTCGTTCTCATAATTTCAGATTACGTTAATACTCGAGGATATTTGTAATCACCCATTATGAGTACATTTTTGTAATTGAGTGCATTGTACTCATACCTTTTGATTACATCTGCATTCAATTACTTTTGTACTCGTACCTTTTGAGTATATTTTGTGTTAAATTACTTTTCATACTTGGTACTCTTTTACTCGTTACTCAAATTCATTCAATCTACTCAAATAATACCCAACACTGGTAGGGACCAGTGAGTTCTCAAAGTGATGTTTCTAGTGAATTTTAAGATTCTCAAGGTCACTCCATCCATCATCACGTGATTATGAGCGTGCATTAAACAGCGTAAATTCATCTTGCTTTTCAGGCTGGTGGGCAAACATTTCATCGCTGAATAAACAAATGTGCAGAGCGTTGAGTTATGGGAAGCTGCTGATTTAAAATACAATAAAAAACGAAGCCGTTGACATGAGATTCGAGCCCAATGTGATGTTTGGTGCTGCCAGAAAAAGCAACCTTTGACCAGAGACTAGAACCCGGATCTCTCTAAATACAATGTTCGGGGCTGCTGTTGTCCTTCTGCATTGCCAAATTAGCGTTATTCTGGTTCATCACCCCCTATTCCAGATTGATCATGTATAATCATTATGGTTCAGGTTGATCATGTATAGTCATTATGTTCCAGATTGATAATGTATAGTCAATATGGTCCAGATTGATCATTTATAGTTATTGTGGCCAGATTGATCATGTATAGTCATTATGGGCCAGATTGATCATGTACTATAGTTATTGTGGGCCAGATTAATCGTGTGTAGTCATTATGGACCGGGTTGATCAGTTATAGTCATTATCGACCAGATTGATCATGTACAGTCATTATGGGCCAGATTGATCAGGTATAATCAGTATGGGCCAGAATGATCATGTATAGTCATTATGGGCCAGATTGATCATGTATAGTCATTATGGACCAGAGTATGCCGTGAGTTGAAAAAAGTTGAGAAACATTGCCCTATTAAATTAGGATCGTCTTTAGATATGCATTTCCAACATGGCCGCTCCCTTTCACTCTAATTAACACGTGCATAATTGCAAACACATCGCAGTATGTGCAGATTGGAGCTAAAGGACGAGGCCATGTTGGAAATGAAAAGATAAACACTCATACGCCACCAGGGGATGCTCTTGAAATCTAAACTTAGTGGTCAACATGTATCGAAACCCCTGGGTTCGATTCCCAACTGTGTTTTCTGGAATAGTTCCACTATAAACTGGTTTTTAAAACATTTGTTTGATGGTCGTTTACTAATTACCAATAAACAATGAGTTTGAAAAACACACCAGATGGCGCTAAGGTCGAGGAGCAGTCCGCAACGTGAACTGATTTTAATCGCCAATTAAATAAATTAGAGGCGAAAATTTCATTTATCAGACACTTTAGAACCCATTTTGGTTGAATGGTTGTTTCTATTTCACATTGTTTAACTCTGAAACAATATTATCGGTTTTCGTAATGGCACCAGCAAGTCGTCAATTATGATTCATTATCGTCATTTTGTCACCCATTATTTCAAGGAATCGGGAATTTTATTTCCTGGCGTTGAAAAATGATACCGGTGACGACATTTCCATTGTTTTTCTTTATCGAAGTGCATTAACTGATTGGAACGATAAGCGATCTTATTATATATTCATTATTTTAATGCTCCGGGAAATTCGAGTATCTCAAGATATTTTTTCTATACTAAAACAGATAGGAAATTGTGTATTGAACAAGTTTGCCGGCAGCAAAAACATCCGTAGGTTGCAAAGGGTAAAAATGATAAAATTATGTAGGAATCAAAGATAATGTCGATTGTTCTACTATTGATTTTCTCATTTTATATTAAATGAATAATCTCGACTTTGGAAAGTTTCAAAACGACTCGAATGTTTTTTAAAGTTACGTCGCATTTCGAAATATTCATTAAAGTTGTAAAACAGTTTTGGTACAAAAAGATCTAAACTTAAATTAGCCTATTACAGTGGTCTTACAGTGTTGGCTGTTATTCTAGTTACTGTTTATGTAAACGTTTTGGCTTACAATGTCATATACGATCAGCTATTTACAATGCCATGTATACAATGGCATATACAATGACATATACGATTAGCTGCATACAATGGTATATACGATCAGTTGTATACAATGTCATACACAATCAACTTTATGCAATGGAATATATACAATCAGCTGTATACAATGGATTATTCATTCAGCTGTATACAAAGCCATGTACGATCAGCTGTATACAATGACACGGCTGTTTACAACGGAATATACAATGAAATTCATACAATACACATATTATCAACTATATTCAATGACATGTACGATCAGCTGTATACAATGCCATGTGCGATCAGTTGTATACAATGACATGTACGATCAGCTGTATACAATGCCAT
>JAUJYV010000562.1:0-36137 GCA_033995625.1 Ophyiulus pilosus | reverse complement strand
CTCAAAGTAAACGCACGAAAAGCTAATTCTAGCATTTGTGGAAAGCTGATTATTTTGTAAAATGCTATATTTGGAGATTTACAGTCCATTTTTAGAAGTTTTGAAATATGTTTTAACTCGCCGTGACGTCACATGACGTCCATGTTTTTTACATTTTAAAAAGAACTACAAGGAATTGAAACATTAATAAAATAATGCACAATAAGGTACAAAATTAAAGACACCAAAACAATTTTAAATGTTAAGAAAATATAAGACCAGTAAGCATACTATATGTAAGCTATAAATGCCACATGATGGATGTTGATGGATGACAATGAATAACATTTTTGACATTGAATTGGCATTGAATCAACAAGTTTACAACATAATTCGCGGTTGGTTCAAATTGTGTATCAAAAGTTGTATTTTCTCAAAAATGACGATTTTTCGAAAAAAGTTGTATTTTCGCAAAAATGACGATTTTTCGAAAAAAAGTTGTATATTCTCAAAAATGACGATTTTTCGAAAAAAGTTGTGTTTTCGCAAAACTCCTTTCATTTTCTCTTTCACCTGCGGTCGTTGGACTCCATTTTTGCTTTAATATCTGCCTAGGGGTTGAAAGGTGACCCAGTGCCACTTAATAAGACTGATCCTCCCATAATGTTCCATTCCTTGCTATAGTATATTATATGCGTGATTTATTTGGGGGTGTGCCTACATCAACTTCAGAAAGCTGAAGTAGCATCAACTGACTTGGTCCATGGCGCCATCGTGAAAGTTGAATGAAAAATTCTACTAACTTACCCCACTTTTAAACAGTTTTGAAATTGAGCGTTGCTCGGCAGGGTTTTTCCCATTCTATAAAATTTTAAAAGGACTTTAAAGTTAATCCGCGTTTTTTTGAAAACTTAATAAATTGTCTGGAATTGTGTACTGGGAATTGTGGTATTGAAAATGTTGAAACTTTTATGAATACAAATTTGTGAGCGCCTCTTTTTGTGGGAATAACTGTGATTAAGGTCTTAAGCATAAATGCCACCTGTTTGTAAGCCATGGAAAGCGAAAAAGGTATCATCCAGCATGATAGCTGCATTTATAAAGATGATCAGGGTTCACGATATACAACATTTAACCGATGTGATAATAGTGGCAATTAATAAAAGCATAACAACGACAGAATGTTTTCAGGAACTCTGTCACATTTTTTTAAAAATTAAACTTTTTTTTGGCTGATGTACAACTTATGTATGTATTATTTTATCGTTTGCATCGAATAACAACAAGGGGGAGTTATTGGCGCTACATGTCTCAGCATGTCTCGCCGAACTGGGTTAATGGGAGTAATCTGCATTTTACGCATGTATTAATCATAGTATTATAAAGGTTAATTATATTCTTATATATGGATAAAAATGTAATGGTCGATTAAGTTATTAGCCATGGTGAAACCCACCCTAAAATCATATTTCTAGTTCAAGGATAAGTTGTTAAACCAGAGGATAAAATCCCTTGATATTACAACCCTAGTGGCAGTGATTTTAAATGGAACTTAAAAGTTAAAATTATTATATAATTAATTATATAGAAGTCATGAGAAGAATAAAAAAATAATCGCATGTACGTATGTATCATTAACAAAACAAAAACAAATTACTTTTTCAATTAAATCCTTTTAATGATATCACCAAGTTATTTTCTATGTAAGGAAATTATTTTCTAAAAAATCAACACTGTTGTTGGGGAATTAAAAGTCACCACACCGATTACAGAATTAATAGTTTTATTGAATTGCATATTTTAAATTCATCAAAAATTACATGTAAGCATATTTGTGATACATCATTCTTCACACTGAGCCCAATGATCACGCAGAATCTTGTTAATACGTGAATAATAAACTCCTAACATGTCATTCTGTTAAATGGACATATCAAAGATAGTTACAAAAGATCTATTACAATAGCAATCAGGAAGATGACACGTAAGAAATAAACTTGTCTTGTCCAGGTCAAAGGTTATAACATTTGAAAAGTGCAATTAAAGTTTACAATTGAGCTATTCATCAATTTCCTCCATCTATTCAGAAAACAGATACGCAATCCACAGATGAGCATACATTTTTTTTCTGAATATTGCAACGCATATAATTAACAACAAAAAACCACGTAAAATGAAAGGGATTTGAATTGTTCAAAAGAGAATATTAATTTAGTCTCCCAAATTTCTACATTAATGAATGTAAAGCAATTATTTGTAATATATCCTTAATCATTAAAGAAAACCTATAACGTGTACATGTATTTGATGAGAAATCTGTCTAATGTCAACTATGTTGACAACGAGGTTATTACAGTATATTAATATAATTTCTCACAAAATAATACATGTACATGTCGAACATCAACAATCTGAGGAAATTATTTTTGCATACAAATATCTTGGTAAAATATGTCAACATTTAATATAATAGGGATATTATAAAAAATACTTTGTAACATGTAAACTATCTGTATACAGTTATCTCCTCATTAGCATTTTTGATAAATTCTAACAGATGACAGCAACGACAATTTCCATATTTTTTTTGCTGATATTTTATAACAACAGAATACTAAAAATCCCAGCATAACCATTAAAAAAGTTTCATTTACATCAAGGAAATTTTACAACTTTCACTTTCGTTAAATTGTCAACAAGTCAGATTTACCTATATTAGGTAACATCACGTTTTCATCGTAAGTGTTTTCTAATTACATGTTAAATTTCTTATTTTAAAAAAGCATATGCACATTTCATATAAAAGAAATTTAAATTAACCTATTTTCATGCAAATCACATTTGGTGTATTTAAAAATATCAAAATTTGAGCAAGGTTTATTTACTTTAGAATTAAACATAAAACATAAAACTAGTCGATTAAAATCAATAAAAACAGCTTAACTATCTTTTAAAAGCACACATGCTGTCACACATACTTTGATCCTTATATTTTGCCAGTTTGCTAGTTCTGAACGTAGCAACTAAACATACTTCACATGCATAAAATCTTGCCTTACCCTACTCGTTCCCTTAGCAACGAATTTTCTTTCATCATGGTAACAATTAAAACTTGAAGAAAATGGTTTATGGTCCAAACTGTATCGATCACTTATGGCAGCTTGAGAAATGTTTTGATTATCAATTCTATATTCCCATATCCTTCACGTCGAAGATAGTTCAGGTATGACTGTTTCTGGGTTTTATGCTTTAAAATAATAAAATAAATATACTTGGGCACCAAGTACATCAAATATTGTATATCAAATTCAAACTCACCATCTTATGAGGAGTAAAACTGAAGTCAGTCGAAGAAGATGCAACCTGGAAAAATATTAGTTATTTATTATAAAACGGTAAAAAATTATCCTTAAGCTATACACAGGTAAATCCAGGTTTACGTGTCCCTGATTTGCTTTAAGTTTTTTTACACCACTGAATGAAAGACTTAATAAAACAATTTTCATAATTTCATCAAATTCACAGCAAACAGAAATTTTCCCAGACAGATTTTTTTGTATAACTGCATTAAATAGAATCACAGTATTAATGACAGTACTCACCGTTTTAGCAAAAGTCAATGCATGTCCAACAAAGCCCATGTGTTTGCCAACAGAAAATGCAGAATTCATCTTAGGTATATCTATATCGGCCATCATAGTTGCAAATAGTTTAAAAACTGGACTTTTCATGCTAGCCATGGGGTCAAATGCTCTATCCTTCCATAACGAATTTATGACATCGACTGCATAATTGTTAATCAGTTTGATTTGAGCAGTGCTTGTATCGACTAAATCCGGATAGTATTGCTTGTGCTTTGCCATACTCTTCACCTTGCTGATAGCATCTGTGCAACTGATAGAAAATAAGTTAATGCGCATCAACCATATGAGAGAAATGAAAGCATATGCATTTACATACTTGACAAGAAGTCCGCACATTCGTGATACAGCGACTCCATCGCAGCAGAATAAAGACGAGTAAACGACTACAGGCGGAGGGCATATCAAATAAGGGAAACTGTAGTCACTGACTAGCTTTACGGCCTAAAAACAAATTATATTGTTATAAAACAAAACTTTCCAGCAGAGCTGCTCATTATGAAATGGCAAAATTTAATTAAACTTACTAGCTGGTAGAAAGATATTGCAGAATGCAATAGCAAAGTATTTCCGTTCTCCAAAGTTAAGCACCTTATACAAAGCTCATTCAAAAAGTCAATCAAATGGACAATGATATACACCGGATCATACTCGAGTGTTTGGTCATCAAACAAATACACACAGTTGGAGTTCGTTTCGTCGCTAAAATAGAAATATGTTCTGATGTAAATAAAACTTTCAGTTTGTTAGCAGAAATGCATTAGCCTAGCAAAATGATCTTATAAACTTACATGGCAACAGGTGTAGCTGATGTTGTTGCAGTGTTTTGAATCTTTAGGCACCGATTGTATTCAACATGCATCATGTTACTCAGAAGTTTCGTCAATGCAGTTAGTACGTCAAACTAATCAAAATTGAACAAAAAATATGCGTTTTCTTTAGCATTACATAACCGGATTTCCTTTTATCACTAATCAACTTGTTCACTCATAAACTTCTTTAGAAACTTGTGATAAACTGAGTAGGCTTGTTTGCCAGCTGAGAACTAACTACATACTTTTGCATATATAATTTGTTACCCATTCTATTATAGATGTAAAAGACAACTTCAAGATTATACAATAATAAGTACCTTAAAATGTAGCAATGATGAATTGAACACCCTCTTGAGAGGATCCAAAATACGTTTCAGTTCTAGAAACCAAATATTTCATTAGCCCACTTAGAAGTACACGAACAAACTTAACTAAAGCGACTATAATTACTGTACTGCATACTTTCAACTGATCTTAAACGCAGCCTAGTTATGAAAGATAAAATTAACTTGGAATAATCATGGCCATTCCAAAAGAAAGCTAAATAACATTCCAGAAAATGCTCGACAACAGGGTGACCTTCCTAAATAATCAGAATAAGCAATAAATAATTGACTTAGCTTGATTTATAAACTGGAATAGTCCAATTTTCATTAATTTTCTACTACATGCAGGAAATAACATTTATAACACAATTTCAATATATATATAAATGATGATATATCCAAAAAGTTACCTGTAGATATTCACAAAACTGCATTAACTTATGTAGAAAAACTTCTGTATCCTTTTCCTCCCGCTGAGCGCCAAAAATTAGGTCTACAATAATAGAAAATCAAAAATCCATTACAAATAAACGTGTTAACGATATTGCCAATAAAAATACTAAATATATTTATTTCTAATATTTCTAGTTCAGTTGGTTTGAGAATGTCATAAATTCTTACCGTCAAAAAGGATACAATGCACTCGATATTTAAAGCGCATCAAGTACTCGAAATCCTTATAACAGGAAATTAGATTCCACAGCAAGGGATACTTCAGCACAAGTATGGCTTGAGCAGGTAACTAAAATGATACATATCGTTTACAATAATCAGCGTTTTATTCGCAAGGACAGAAACTTGAAAAACAAGTAAATTATATCCCATTGTATAAGGTTTAATTACCTCAAGCCTTGCAATGTTGTCCAGTATTTTATCTATTGAAGAAATACTGTGAAAAGGTACTAAATCATCCCCTCCAATATTTTGGCTGGAATACGCGAGTGGTCCCGTTAAATCCCTAATCTCAGGAAATACTGCTGTCAGCTTTCGCTTTTTTCCCACCTGAGAATGGAGACCATTTGAAATACCACTGACGATATGGCTTAAGTCCCCAAAACGTTAGTGAGAAAATT
Organism: Ophyiulus pilosus; assembly: GCA_033995625.1. Classification (NCBI taxonomy): domain Eukaryota; kingdom Metazoa; phylum Arthropoda; class Diplopoda; order Julida; family Julidae; genus Ophyiulus; species Ophyiulus pilosus. Next base: position 30,303 of record JAUJYV010000562.1, on the reverse strand, counting down.
ACCATAGACTTCTTCGGGCTAACACTGTTCTGTGCATCCCAAAATACTCTTGAATTGTGGTAAGTATTAAACATTGGTCGTTCCATTTGTGTGTTCCTTGCTTGAATAGCTTTGACGTGATTCATCCAAAACAAGTAAGGCCGCGGTGAAATTCCCTAAATATTTGTAACTCTTTAACCTCTATTAAGATGCTGGCAAGTACCGTTCAGTTAGAAAAAAATTACTAACTTTTGAACTGTATCGAATTGTTGTGGGGATCAAATGTGGGCAGTAATCTTTATATAATGAGAGAACACTATTTAAATGAGCATCAGCACCCTGTTAAATAAATAAAAATTGAATCAAGTTTAAGATTAAAAACCATATGCGATACTTATAGACTGATTTTACTCACCAATGCAGATTTCAAACGCAGGAATCTTTGAACTCGATATAACCGCACATCTTCTTTTCTTGTAATTAAATTTAAAAGAACACTTGCATGCTGGCGCTGAAATTCAAAATAAAATTTAATTACTTTATGTGTGCAATCAATTACTTAAATGCTTCTATAAAAATATGTGTTACCAATGCATCGCTGCGCATCCAAAAACACACCGCATCATATAATAATAGTACAGGTCCTAAATCATCAAGAAGCTCGTGCACAGACACAATCCAACACAATAGCAAAGCCTGCAATGAAAAATAGTAAATATTCATTTTGATGAATTCCAATTACGATATGATGAATCATGAAAGTTCTTTACATTAATTGAAATTAACTTAAAAATCCACGAAAAAAACCCGTTTCTAGATGTATGCGGGGTAGGGATTACAAGTTCAGAACATTTCTTATTCACCTTATTAGCGGATAACCAAAATTACATACAAATTAACAGGGAACAGTAATAATTAAAATTACCAAAGTCAATAGTTTATTAACCAAACTACAGATATTGTTATTACAATATAATACAAAATTTGTAAACTTACTTTTATTGAATTGGTTTTGTTATCAGTGTTCATCCAAGAAAAACATCTAAGAATAGCGTTTATTGGCACATAATTACTGGGTAGAAGGCACTTGATAAGCATTTTGCGTTTGTTATCCTCTGAAATGAAAATAATAAAGGTTGACTCACATTTACCATAATAAGCACCCATAGCATCGACTTGCGATTATCTAGTCCTCTATAGGATTAACTTACTCAAAACTCTACTACAGATAATTTTCACCAATTTGTCAATTTCTTCCGGTAAGAGTCCATGTTCTGCTGAACCGCTCAATAATCTGTCCACGGCCGACTGCACTTGAGCATTTCCACCAAGAGGAATTTGTTGACCCTCCAAGCAAACTTCAAATTGAAAAATTCGATGAAGAGTTGACAAAAAACGTGTATTACATGATGCATCGCAAATGACAGACTGAATGTCATGATGAGGCATGACATGAGGAGATCCTGTCAAACTGATGTACTATTTGAATCCCTCGTGCAAAATAATTAATTCTGAGTTCTTGACCAAGAAACTGAATGCATTATATGTATGATATATAATATTATGCACTTGTAAACGACATTATAACACGGATCAGTTGTGGTATGCACACAATTTCAAAGTCAGAAGTCGTTCTTCTTAAATAGTACGACTGGAAAGCAACATTCTTTCTACGTCCTTGCATTACAAATCACTAGATTTTGTTTGCAATGACAAGTAACTTTGCGGGTTATTTTAAGGAGGCGTTAAATATACCATGCAACACTGGTATTTAAAGGACCAAGTTTGTCATTGTATTGCCCAACGCAGTTAAGACTTACCTTGTTTTAGAAACCGCAGCGGTCTTTCTATTAATCTTTCTCTGGTTCCCATACCTCATTGAAGTGGGATATGAAGTTGTCTATATGGATAAGTTTGAAAAAGGGAAACAATCACTTTTACAAAAAATCTCCCAAAACAGATTTCAACTAACCGCCAAAAAAGCGGTCATTGAACAATCTACGGAGGGATCATCCGTGCCAGAAATAGCAGACAACCGTGAACAAGACTACAAGATTACTAAAGCTTCATATAGCAAAGAATCAACAAATAAATTCACAATAATATAAATTTAAATACTACAACCAACTAATTTGAAATAATTAAAATTCTATAAATTGTCTTATACCTGCGTATAAAACATGGAAAATAATCCTTTAATATTGGTGCTAACTGCATGTAAACTAAAAGTATATATTTCTTAATTTTATAAACCTTGGTTTGTGCCAAGTATTGTTTAATTAACTTATGAATATGCACGGTTTTAGAAGATTTGATTAATTAATTTTATTTATGTTTCACGGTATTATTAGTCATAGTTTTAAAGGCGTTAAAATGCATTCAATGTATTAAAATATATCCGTTGAATGTATTCCAATATGGCGGGCAGTGGAGTGTGCGCAAACGTTTCGCCAGTATTCAATTCTACGTATTGCGAATTTCCTTAAATTTAATCTATTTCGCTCATAATTTTTATAAAAATTGAATTTTATAGAGTAAATAAACGTTCAATAAAGTTAAATAAATAAAATGTTAAGGCAATATATGCAAATTTTAAATTAGAACAAATGACCGTTGGAATTGTTAGCATGCTTGTGATTGGCTAGATTTGCCGCGCAACTAGTCAGCCCGCCATTTTGAACGTAAGCGGCCTCGCCATGTCAGACGCTAAACTAAACGACGTTGAAGATAAGAAAAAGGTAAAATTACTTTTGCATTTAGCATATTTTGATTATAAGAATGTATGATAAGTATAATAGGTTCAGAATTTCTGGTGCTGTTAGTCTAAACATTGCTATTTCTTGCACCTTAAAGCGCACCTGAGGAGCGTGTTTGTGCGCGGTCAGTAGGCTTAAGAAATACCTTCCTTAGTACAGTTTTTAGAACAATTGTTCGCACTTACTGTGTATTTTATTTAATATTGGCTGTTTATAAGCGGCCTTTTATGTAGTTTTCTGTCCGATGGACTTGCTTATTTCTCTTGGAAATAACCAGAAACTTGTAGGTGACCACCGCCGATGTGTATCCATTGAACGGAAGGGTCGTCCATAAAGAACTAGCACACTAGCACATTTTCTTTACTAATAAATTATTTTAAAAATTGATTACTTATAGAAAGAATTCTTTAACAAGAGATTGCATTTTGTGATAGATTCTCTAAATATTAATAATAGAATATATAATAGTACATAGCAGAATATATTTGGATATTATCCCATTGTAAGATCATTTGATTGAGCAGTACATCAAATTTAGCAGAAACTTGCCTGTGTAAGGTTAATTACCCAATTTACCTGTACCAATGCTTCTGGTGGAAAAAAAAATTCACAACCTCTTTTTTCATTTGCCTATATAAACATCTTTTTTTTCCAATGAGGAAATCGTAAGATGTGCACCACCTTTCTTAAATCTTGTTATAGCTGTATACTGCATATAAAAGCATAAATTATACTTAATGGTGCAGTTTTTATTCTTGTCCCAATTCTGGTAACATTGTGTCTAAATGCATGTTCAAAAATACAATACGAGGCATCGTTATGTAGATTACAGGAAGACCATACTAACATAAAAATGAAGGCTAGTGACAGATTTGTTCCTGTAAGCTGTAATGCTTACTAATCGTTACATCAAATTAATCAATGCTACTTTATTTATATGGTTAAGGTTGAAAAGGATGCAATTACAAGTGACGAAAGCAGAGATGTAGATAAGGGCAGTGATTCTGATTCAGAGCCTAAGAAAGAAGTGTCTAAACCTCTCAAAAAAGAAGCAACAAAGGCACCGAAAAAGGAAAAGGAGAAAACTACCAGACGACAGATTCCGAAAAAGAAATCTAAAACTGAAAATGAAGACACCAAAAGCAGTGGTAGTAATTCCAGCGAAAAGAAAGTCGAAGAAGATGACTGTGAGGAAGATGGAGATGAGGAGGAGGAAGGCGTTGATAAGAAGAAACGTAAGTTAGAGCTTTCTAAACATTTTCTACTTTGTTTGATTTTAGATTTTGTGAAAGACCTTGTTTTATTTCATATAAACCTTGTATTGAATAGCCCTGTTGGATCAGCCACTCGAGATGCACGGTGCTCGAGAGCGGAAAAAGGTTGAACGCCTAGCAATTAGTTTTAATGTCCCTGCTAAAGATAAGAAGATAGACATTCCGGAAGGAGAGGGCGAAAAGCTGGGCGATATTCCAATCAGTAAGTGAAATGTTTTTATTATTTTAATGTTTGATCTCGATTTTGTTTATTAAATTATTTATCTTGTTTTAGTTGATTTTCGTTTGCAAAAATACAAATCCGAGGAGTTGAAATTCTTCCATAGAGTGTTGTTTAACAGGGCTGGCCAAGTAAGACTCCTTCAATATTCACATATCATTATAATGCTATCGAGTAGGCTTTCATTTGTTGTAATTGATTTCCAGGCTGCAGAAATTAAGAAAAACATTAGGAGGTTTAGTGGATTTGGTTTCAAACCAGATTCCGAGGATTACGAAAAAAAGAAAGGCCACTTGGACAAGTAAGAAATTTCCTTCAATGCTATGGAACGGGCTAATCATTGAGACCAAAGTGTTATAACTTATTTTTTGTTTATTCTAGAGGGACTCTGGCGTCATTAAAGCAGATTTGTGAGATCCTGGATGTGGAACGTTCGGGAACAAAAGATGACTTAATCACAAGAGTATTAGATTTTCTTGTGATGCCAAAATCGACAGGAAAGAAGGTGCCCGTTGCAAAGGGAAAACGAACTAGATCATCTAATAAAGCAAAAACACCCGCCAAAAAGCGCAAAGGAAGGAGTTCTACATGGAGGTCAAAAAGAAGCAAGGCGACTGTTGATGATTCAAAGTCTGAATCTAGTAACCAAGATGATGATGAGGAGGAGGATGAAGAGGAGGAGGAGGAGGAGGAAGAAGAAGAAGAAGTGGAGGAAGTAACTAATGAAAAAGATGAGGAAAAATCTATTGAAAAGAACAGTGATGAATCTGAAGAGGTTTGTGCCTCTACGTCAGTTGCTTCTGATGGTGTCGACTTGAATGTATTTTATTTTATTGACGGATTCAATGTTGATTTATTAGGAAATTGTCAAACCAGCCAAAAAGGAGACGAAAAACAAGACGCCAGCTAAAAAAGAAGACAAAAAGGAAGTAAAAAAGCCAGCACCTAAGAGTTCAAACAAGCGAAAAAAAGGCAAAACATGTATGTATCCGTGGATCTAAATACATTATGATCATTTTCATATCAGTCGTATGATATACATTTGTGTCTACATTTGAATACGAGCATGCTACGCTCAGTCATCATTTATCTTAAATTGAAGTTCTATTTAAGATTTTTGCTGTTGTTTAGTTTAATCTTTTGACCCTTGCAACTCACGTGATATATAAATCACATTCAAACATTAATTAATATGGGATTTTAAATTTCAGCTGATCCGTCTGAAGAGGAAAGCTCTGACGATGAGCCATTGGCAAAGAAAACTAAGCATCCTCCTACTGTAGCGTATAACTCATTATTATTTCCAATTTATATCTCTCTCTGAAATATTTTTGACATATTATCTTGCTCTTTAACACAGGATGCCGAACTAAAAGCACTGATTGAGAAGATTTTAGATGGCGCCAATTTAGAGGAAATCACAATGAAAACTGTTTGCAAACAGGTTTATGGAACTTTCCCGGAATTTGATTTATCAGATCGGAAAGATTTCATCAAAAAAACTGTGAAATCTGTGAGTGTCATTTATTTCAATTGCTATTGAGGATACCAAGTTTTGATTTTACTTACAATGTTTGTTTCTTTTATACTTTTTAGATCATCTCATGATTAAAGTAGAAATCTCCAAGCGCAATTCAACAACCATTATTAAGACTCGTTCTGGCTATCATCAGTTTTTGAAATTGCTTGCCAGAGTTAATTTCCTAATGGTGATGGCTTGCGTTATATTCAATAATTAAGCCAAGAATGAACCATTGTATTATTATCATATTCATGTTCTTAAGGCATTAGCAGATTTTAAACCATGGCTATCCTTCCCATCCTCATGCACCCCTAAATTGATTGTGCCATTTTTAAGGCTATTGTTGTTTTTTTAAATCCCTCATTTTTCGCCACTATTTAAATTTACATTTCATTTTTACTCTAATAACATATTTTTTATGCATGTATGTTTAGAAAGAAATTGTGCCGATGCTGCTACAAATTAAAAGCTTGAATTTACTGAGCTTCTTTAGGTTGAAAATTCATTTATTAGATTTAAAAAAAAATAATGCATCATGACATTTCCAGCCATGAAAATCCTTGAATTTTATCTTGCAAAACGTCCCATTTCTTCCAGAACCTAACCCTTAGCTCTTATCAATTGTCAACAATTCTCACCTTGTTTTTGTTTATAACTAGAAAGTTTGTTGATGCAAATTTTCTAAACCTTAAGGTAAACTAGATCAAGGAAAGAGTGCTTTGGACACGTTTTTCCTTATGTAAATATGAAATTCGTCCGTTTCAGGCGAGACTTGTTTACGAACAAAGGTTCTATTTTTGTTCCGCGGGTTGGGAATCTATCATCCGTTATCTCGAATGTATTATGTAATTGCTATATTAAAATTACAAATAAAGCCATGGAAATTTACAGAAAAAAACCCACACTTTTAATGTTATCATTCAGTATTTTCTTTCATCAAACGTGTATGTTTTGTGTAATAATTATTTAGGGTGATGCTAGATGTTATTTTGGATCCTCACACTTCCGCTGTGTTGAGTTCATGCAAAATAATGCAACATTAGGTGCCCTGCTGGATGCTTTGGCAAGTCCTAGACCGGTCCTTGGTCAGTCGTCAGAGAACTTTGGTTTGACTTGAGACATGCATACAATATTTGAGAGTTGGCTCAACAGAAAGGGTACTTATGTACTTATTACAACTGGTCGAGCGAGATGTCGAAGAGATCGAGGGATAATTGTCCCAGTAAGACGAGTAAGTATCGATAAGAAAAGGGCACGTGATATCAAATTTAGATTATTATAATTTAAACATCTTAATTTAGTTTCATTGATAATCATTACTGTTGATACTCAACATTAATTTGCAAATAAACAAGTTTTAGTTTAAATGACATGTGTACGTGTTGTAAACTGAGCAAAGGTTCATGGTAAAGAAATATCTTCGACTTCTAAGTCTGCACTTAGGATATCCACGTGTTAGGAATCAAAAAGACTTCCTGGGTTCAAAGTGACGGTTAGGGTGAAAAAATTCCAAGATTCTATTTTTAAGTCAGCCGCATTTTAGGAATTTTGAAAGGTTAGAAAGATGTATAGCATTGAGAAGTTGCTTCCAAGCCTTCAGTATATACTGATCAAGACATAAGGACATGCCCAGTGGAGTTTCACTATCATAAAAGGTTAATAAACAAGTTTAGTTTAAATGGCATGTGTACGTGTTTTAGCCTGAGCAAATGTTCATGGTAGAGAAACATCTTGGATTCTGCCACGTGGAATCAAAAAGACGGTAAGGGGGAAAAGTTCCAAGGTTCTATTTTTAAGTCATCCGAAATTTAGGAATTTTAAAAGGTCAGTGGGACATGCCCAATGGAGTTTCACTATCATAAAAGGTTAGTTTATAATGCAAAGTTGTTTCGGCTTTTAACAAAACTTTCAACATTTTAAATTCCCAAACGTAAATGGGGTTATTTTTAGTTAAAAGTATGTCAGGAAATTAAACTTTCTGCTAAGCTACGACCGGCTATAATGTGTAGCACACCCTGCGGCTTAGGTCCTTTGTCAGGGTTCCAAACGCTGTCCCTGGGTGGCGCGCACGTACCTCAGTAGGTGACGCCATCGTATTAAATTTCCTGCTATATACAGCGCAGTCCCTTCCAAGACATCAGAAAGCGTTTGGTAGCAAGCTGGTAGGACCTCTAAAACGTAAGTTCTCTTTATTTTATGTTTCTTTCGAATTCATGTGTTTGTTAATCGTGGGATGTGGTTCATTTGCCGATATATATATTGTGCCCATAATTCTTGGAAATAATTTCTTACATTTTCAAATTATTAACCCTCGTTTGAGTGCGCCCAATTCCTCATCGCTTTGTACTTTTGGTTCGGCACACGCATGTATCCACCTCGTGACAAGAATAATTTGTTTAGGCCTACAAGTCTTATTTCAAAACCAATTTTCAAAAGGTATCCCTACAATAAGCCTGGAATAGAGTACCTAAACCATTTGGAAGGCGAAAGATTCTAATGTCGATTTCGGAATGATTTCGTAATAGAACCACGTCACGAACAAAGCAAATGTACCTACCGAGCCAAAAGTTGAAACGCAAAATAATATTCTTTGCTTCCAAGTTCGTGTTTTTCAACAAATCCCAATTCTCCATTTCGTTATTTGCTTGATGTAAAATTCCTTTGTCTAATGCATTTTAACTTCTACACGTGGCTTTTTGTTACAATATTTCTAACCAATCCTAGTTTTTAGTTGTGTATTTGTGATCTTTTAGCTACTTGATTTTGGAATCTTTTGACTACCTGATTTTTCATATTCTTTGTGTAAATTTTACACGCTTTGTTTCCAAATTTTAAGAGGGACAAACTCATTTTAAAGAGCACGTGCAGTCACAATTGTATCTACCTCGTGATTAGTTTGTTAATTTACCCTTGAGCTTGTGCATATTTATGGTAGTTTTGATTTTTAAATTACGAAGACCAATGCGTATAATTTTTAGTTGTTCACAATGCGTACTTTTAGAAATAGTTTCATTAATGTCTGATTTCATGAACCACGTGTACTGTTTCTAAACAAAGCATTTTTTTTCTTTCCAGTTATAAATTTCTTCCTGTGATCATATAGTAGCGAAAAATGTCTGAATCAAAGGATGAAAAGCAGGACGACGAAAGGGTGTATGGTGGCTGTGAAGGGCCTGAAGCAATGTATGTAAAGTTACTATCATCTGACGGACACGAATTTATTGTTAAACGAGAACATGCCTTGACGTCTGGAACAATCAGAGCAATGTTGAGTGGACCTGGTAAGTTTGATCTACTAACATATTTGGCCTTCTTGATTTTTTTTCTGTAAACATATTTATGGAAACTAGCATTTTCATGAATGACGTCCATCAATAATTCTTTCAAACTATTCATGTTTGCAAAGGTTCGCTTGTGGACAATAGTGAAGTGTATTCAGTAACTTTGTATTCCAATTGAGCGTTTTGGAATTAAACTGAATATCCAACAAATGAACATATCAATTTGTTATCTAGTATACCATCGAGGGTTTAAAATATGGTGATTATTTAAGCATACGTTTTTCCGTTATCTTAGGACAATTTGCTGAAAATGAAACCAATGAAGTCAATTTCAGGGAGATACCGTAAGTGTTTATTTTATTGTCTAGTACAGGCAATACTTTGCTAACTAAAATGATGAGCAATTGATATCCAACAAAGATGTACAATGACAATGCAACAATTACTCTGATTAACTGGTTTAGCGGCATTGCTCTAAAAGTCTTTCTGTTGTTAACCAACCTTGTTGTAATGAAATTTTCTCATCATTTTTTTCAGTTCACATGTTTTACAAAAAGTCTGTATGTACTTCACCTACAAAGTGCGCTACACTAATAGTTCCACAGAGATTCCGGAATTTCCAATTGCACCAGAAATTGCACTAGAACTACTAATGGCAGCCAACTTTTTAGATTGTTGAGTTCAATTTTAAACAGCGTAATTGTCAAAAACATAGGGTTAAAGTAGGCCTTATGTTGGAGTTAACTCTTTATTAACCAGCTGTACGTATTTTTCTTAAATTGAATTTGATTTTTTTCACCAGCTTTGTTCTGTTCAAGGCAATTTCCATTCTATTTCTATGTAAAAATAAGTTCACTAAACTCCATAGGGTTTTCCAAGCTTTTAAAATTGCAATGGAGTTGTAATTCACCTTGGGCTTTTGTCCTAGTTAGAGATAGATTGTAATTTAACCAATCAGATTAGGAATAAAATGCCGATAGGCAAGGTTTAACGGCTGTATTCCATGTGGGCAGTTCTATTTTCGTAATAAACTTGAAGATAACCACAAAGCCATGCTTTAGCAGCGGCGATCTCCACGCATCCTTCTCACCACACATTTAATTATTCGATGTTTGTGATACACTTGTCATCATGATACTTGTTTCCAGCTTATCCCTTGTTAATATTTGCGTATCTAAAATTGTACAGTAAAATAGTGAATTGATCAAGATCGTTCTGCTTCAATCCAGTGATTTTTTTATATATTTTTTTTGCTTTGATTCCAAGCAAATATTCCGATACTTAGGGACACCTCCAAGTGAGCCTTAATTTAACATCGCATGATACTCAATAGGCCTTTCAACTGTTGGTTCTTTAACATTTGTTTAAACCTGGGTTATTTTTTTCTTGGGCATACATGCTTTCATGGTAAATTGTTGTTAAATTTGGTATGTAGTTATCACTAAAATATCTGAATATTAACAAATGAGAAGTCTTTTGTGCAAACCAGTGTTCACCAAAATTGCTTTTCTATGTAGTTGCTTATCTTCTGTGAGTTTTATTATAAAGAAGTGCAACATGGCATAAAATTTACGAACAGTTTGATGTACTTTTTAGTCATTTGACAAAAATGGCGTTATTATGAGTCAACAAATTCAATTAATTTTTAAGTACCAGAATTGCTAGTAACCAATAGATTTTGGAAATTCAACACATGCACACCACCAAAGCTAAATCATTGTATTTATTTGTATGCTATCGACAATATTTATACTTTCTACGTTGTTAACATTGCTCATTTGACTATTTCTGTATTTATGTCACTGTCAGATAGAATGCAAATTCAACAATAAAGTTCATTTTGTTAGTTTACAAGGTTGTAATGCTTTGATTGATCTTGGTGATCAATTATGCTCTCATTTCAATATCAGGTTTCTTCTAATTAATAAATCTAAGCACCTCAACACCTCTTGTAAGGGCCCAACAGGTACAACTACATATATATATATTTTCCTGATATCATGGAATGATGATTGGAACTTTGGTTCGTTTTTGAGTGGGGATTATCTCTTGGCAGAGGACAGATTCCTTATCAAATTTGCTCAAATCCCATGAACTTGAGACTGAGCTGCATATCAAGTCCCAGATGCATACCACAGCTGTACAGAAAAATTGCCAAGACATGATCAAGACAGCAAAATGTTAAGATCCAGCAATTGTAGCAGGGTGTCTGTCCACTCAAGTTTTAGCTTAAGATTGAGATGCAGCTTAAAAGAGGCAGAGCTTGAGCTGCAGTTCAGTAATTAACTGGTATGGACCAGTGTCTGGAATGCTGCAGAATGGAATCTTGGTTTAGCACCAAATATTTTTATAACCAATAATTAGATAAAATAATTGTTCTGCAACTTACATAGGTCTTGATACCTGATTTAAGTTTCTTAATGCAAACGTTGATTCAAAGTTTGTCTAGATTGTACTTATATATTGATAAATAGACCATGTTGAACAAATTGCTGTACTTTTGAATAATTGTTTTTGGAAATAGTGAGCTTTGGCTTAAATGATTATCATTAAAGACATGTTTTAAAACGTGTTCAAGTTCAGTGGTGTTTTCGCCAGAAGTGTCAAAATTCATCTTAGGTCAGATTATTTGATTCAAAACGCGATTTTTCTTTATTTCGTTGAGAAAGAATGAAAAAGGCTCATGATATACAAAACTTATGGTGTTTTGTGACAATTCTAGCCCAATTCTGAATGCCACGAGTTGATAACGCTATAATCACCTTGACTGTCTATTTTAATTAATATTTTGCCAAAACCTGGGAGATGTGTTGTTAACAAGCAAATCCAATGCTAACTGCTGTATTGTCTCAGTAAAACATAATATGATCATATCACAATTAATATAGCTATTAATAGTCCACCTCTGGGAGTAAATACATAGCTTGCATAGTAAAGAAGTGAGAACCATTTTAACAAATAACATCTATTCATGTCATCACTTGCTTGATTGATAAGTTTGCAACAGTAGATGTATTTTTCTGAAACCATTCAAGGACATTAGTAACATATGGTTACTTTTTCTGTTGTCAAAGCATACAAAGCTTGTTTTCCAGAAAAATTGGGACATAACATTATATTTGATAAATTTGATGAAGTGGCACCGAAGGAAAATATTCCTATTCTTATGAGCATGTTGCGAGTGATTACTTTTAGGCATTTTTATGGCTCCAATGATGAAACTTTCCAGAAAAATAAAACTAATTAGTTACAAATTAGCATCTAGTATATGAAGTACATTTTCACATGGTGTGCTTTTGATAATCCAAACTGTGCAGTATCTTTGGATCATGAATTTGTTTGGATTATAGCGAATGAATAAAATAGTGAGGAGAAAATTTATATTTTGACGTTTCAATTTATTAAAATTTAAATACATATGTAAAGTCCATACGGATGTAACGAGTTCTCCAAGATACACTATTTTGCAATTGTGAGCTAGCTCTTATAAAGATTTAGAAGTGGATCATTAACCAATGTGATTGTGTTGAGTACATTTAAAGTTTTGATTTTGTTTATAGACTAAAGAGCTCATGTCAGTGCATTTAGAGTGTGTTGAGTGAGTTATCCATGTACTGCATGCAAATAAAATTATGCAAGATATTCAAAGCTTGTACGAGTCTCAGAGTCCATTCCAAGATGTATTGAGGCTGTAGTGAAGGTACAACATTATATTATTTAAGAATTACTATATGTTGCTGTAGTAACAAGTGTCTCCATAATTTTGTCTATATCTTATTCTGTATTACCACTGTTTTACCACAAAAAAAAATTATGTTAATTTTCTTTGAAATTCTATAAACATTTTAAATTTACAAACATGACGTTTAAACACATGAGGTGACGTCATTTCTTAACAGCCTTTGAGCAAAAATAGCGCACTTAACATGTTGATAATACTTGGCTATTCACCTGTTCATAATCAGAAAAAAAAATCAATTTCGTTTTTCAAAACTCTAGTAATTTAATATACCCAGAACGGAAATGCAAAAATATGATGGATAATAAGAAATATGCAAAACGTATGTATAGCTTGAGAAATCACGTGCACTGAACGTGGCGTTGTAGCCTTTGCGAGGTAATTTTCGTATTGGTCTAGGTCGTGAAATTTCGATAGAAGGAAATGTGGGCTCCACGAGGTGGCGATCATAGCATGCGCTTTACCACTATTATATAGTACTTTGAATTTTAAAATAAAAATTTTAGTTTTTCGAAGGAAAATATTATACTAACAAGTTCTAATTTTTAATCGCAACTCTTTTTAGTCCATGCCACCTAGCTTTACCGATACATGTACCTCATTTTCTATTTCTATGTCCATAATAGGAATCATACTTACATCCTGTATTTATATATAATAATAATTTAGCTGTAAATATTAATTTTTTGAAGATTGAAGACAAATATAAAACAGGATCGTATTTTTTTTAATTTACAAAAAAGTATGAGTATATCTCAGTATTAAAGTAAAGATAACGCTTCTCAGCATCGACATCGTGATCTAGGTGCATGTATTTGAGCCCTCTGGTGTTGATTTCGACTACATGAAATGCAAGCGCTCATTCAAAATGAACGCAGGGAGTATGACTGTAGGTAAGTGGGTAGTGCAGATAGCTTCGGTGCGTGAGTCATACGTTTACTTCGAAACAAATAATCCTGAGAAACCGTGAAAAGAGCAAGCAGATGCTCGTGTTGGCTGGAATGAGTTATATTTTAAAAATTGGAGGAACACATCACGGTGAATTTGGAGGAATTGAACACCACAGTCAGGTAAAGCCAACTGGCATTCTTTTTTCCCTCAAATTTTGATCAAGGCATGAACTAGAATGCAGGGTGTTCATTTTAAGCCTACACGAAAAATTCTCTATTCCTGGTTTGTTGATGTACATTCTACCGTGACGATGATATCATTTTTGGTAAACTAGATAGCAAAGTATATTGACCGTTCCGCTTAAAAAATGAGGCAGTCAACTTAATATTTCATTACCTATATTACTACGAATTATTTAACTGTATCACAACCTTGTCTTTAGAATAAGATATTTATAAGTTTCATTCCATAATATAACTTGTAATTAAATCCAAATTGATTGTGTCCTGATTAACAAGGTGACCCGTAATGAGGCGGATGTTTGCCTAAAACTATAAAGGCAGCGTCTCCATAAACCTAATATATAGGCAAGAATTTTACATCTGTGTGCCAAGCTATATCATAAAAGCTTAATTTGATGTTTCACCTCACCTTGAGTAATTTTATCCTTTCCACTTTTCATTCTGTCAATACATTTGCAAATAATTTTTACTTTTATTGCGTGTGTCTCTTTAGTCTTTGGGGTCATTAGTTTTGCAAGGATGTGTGAAAAATTAATTTTTGTAACAGTGTCAAGTAATGCATTGTGAAAATTTTGAATGTCGATGGCACCATTAATATAGGATGGTTCAGAAAAAAAACCTCCATATTGTATCTACAGTACGTTAACATAGTCTTATATGGAACTAAAATCTGTAGATTAAGCCAACATTACTTAATAGTTAACACGAACAGACTAAACTGTTGTGGCTGATCAGCCATCATTAAGAAACAAACTTGTGGTTTCCTCAAGGTTTTTGTTTTTACTACCTATAGTCAAATGGTACGATTGCTAAAATTTAAAACAACGATTCGCAGACAAGGGTTTTTACGCACTCAGTATTAATAACAATATATCCCTATTATTTGTTTTTGAACACACTGAAATGGTATTTAACCAGCCTGACTATAACAACTGTGTAGATTTGATAACATGTGGTGTCATTGTTGTATTCAAATAACACTAATGATTCATGATGTTTAGACTTTTGATGTCGACATTCATGTCTTTGGATAACGTTAATGCACGACAAGTATTATAGTGAATTAACTCATCGTGGATTCCATAGCGTTTATAAGCCATAAAAAACAGTATTTAATTTGACTATCATGTTCATCATGAAGCAGATTTTTTAATCTCATTGATAAAATGAGCGAATCTCCCTTTTTAAAAAACCTGTGTTGTGCAGTAACAATTTAGGCTCCTTATTCAGTGTGTCGGTAATTTTAGCCCCAATTTATGGGGAAATTGTTTAAAAAACGCTACCCTAAGTTTAAGATATTAAACAAAGGGTCTTACATATACAATTTTACGACTGCAAAACCTCTTCATAACCCCTTTTTAGTTTGCAGATGCGATTTCCTTGTGGTTCCACCCTATGTCAATGTAGAAATGGCTTCCTTCTTCCCCATTCCATAAGCGAATTTTATAGGAATTTAAGTAAACGACACCTTGATTTCCATGAAATTTGTTTAGATGAATTTTAAACATAGCTGTAGTGAGAATGATTCCACATGATCTGTACAGAATCCCCTGAAGTTTTACCGGAAATACGTTTAGAAAAAAAGTTATCTCGTTTTACCTGGTTATAATATTGCACCTCCCTGTACAGTTTTATTGTTGCAGTTTTTTTTTGTTTTTGTTTTTGTTTTTTCATTTTATAGCTCAAAATTGACGATGACTATCATGAAAATTCATGATTTCGAATCTTATGGCTACACTTTCAGATTTTCTTACGAATTTTTAAATTAAAAATGTATACGATTTAATTGTCATCGATACTGACCTTTGCCATTGCTCGGACAGTTTCCTTCTGCAATCCTGCATCTATTTATGTTATTTTAAGCCTTGCCCAACAACAGAAAGCTGTTGAAATAAACATGTCCTAGAATAGAGTTGAAAATGCGGTCTCTTGCTTTCCGATGTCATTGGCTTCAAAAGATGGGAGGACATTTTCTGGATATGAATTTTTTGATGGTGTCAATCCCCCTGAAGCAATGTGGTCAACACTTGAGTGGTTTTTTTTACGCATGCTTTTTGACATGTATACGCCACCTCATATTAACTTTTTTGCCCCAGGAATAGCCAACAGATCCCCAGTTTTCATGGGAGATTCCTCGTCTTCATTTACTGAATAAACATGCTTGAATATTGATTCCATTCGATACAATATTTGTCTACAGTTCACGTAGTCTGGTGTAGAAAAGATCAAACTGCATTGAAATTCCCATCCAATTTATTTTTGCCACCTCTTATGGAAAGTGGGTTTAAGGGGGTCGTAGTTATGGGTGTAAATCGGGGATTATACTCATTAAAGCTTCAAATCGGTTCTTTGTGACAATGTATATATATTTTCTTTATATAAACACCAATCAAAATTTCTTTTCTTGGTTAGGAAGTCTTCGTCTTGAAATGGGGTAATTAAGATAAAGATACGTTTGTTTTATTTATTTATTTTTACTTCATGAAAGGCATCAAGAAAAACAAGCACTGTATAATCTAGAATGAATCTGGAAAGTGCCAAGAATTCCAACGAATTGAATAAATTATCTAGTGCGTACTAGAACTGCATTTTAATGCTTATTATGAGGGATAAACAGTCGTCAACGTGAAATCCTTGTCAGATTAGTTTATTGTTTTACATTTTAGATCCAAGGTTGAACTGGTGGACTTAGGTGGCAGTTTTTCACTCACGTTCGTAAACAAGTAAATAACCTGAAGCGCAAAACGATTATTCCAATAAAATGGAAAACAGCCAGAGTCAGTCCAAATGTTTCAATACGATTTTATTGCTGTCGCACACCTGTTGAATTCCGCTGGTTGGTTGTTTTTTAGTCTCATCAATTCATTTCTCATAGATATGGCCCTGCCCATCCTTGGTCTTTAAGTCCTGGCTTATTCCTTAAGCAGTTTGGAAACTTTCTACATTTTCATTCGGTTTTTTTATATATCGAGTCATGGCGTCATTTTAATTTTGTATTGTTGATTTCACATCTACTTAATTCTGACAGAACCCTGTCACGCAACTTGAGAATGATCCTTGAGCAACTCTACATGAGTACTTATAATTTGGTGGAAACTTACGTTTACAGGCCATGCTATCAAACCTTTGCAATTAATTTATTGACAAGATGTCAGCCGTGTTCCTGGCCTTTGACTTGTTTATTGTCTCGGATTGGACTTGGTAATCAGGTTTGGTTGTTATTGTTGAATAAAAATTAAAAACAACTGAGGCTGTGCCCGTCAATGCCGATGACAACTTAATTCATTTGACATTTATACCTTATTATGCATGTTGAAACTCTGTAGCCAAAGCAACAATGATGGTTTAATCTATTTTTTTTAAATCTGAATACGCTTCTATGTCCATGGTAAACACGTGAACATTTTGTTTTTGTTTTTTTGTCAGACTTAATACCAATTCTAGAGTTCAGTTGGACATATCTGGGCCGTACTTTTCGGCATGTTAAAACTGAAAAAAAATAATGAGTTTTTCTAATTTTCATAAATATAAATTAATGACTATCGCAACGTTATTTGTAATAATTAGTACACTGTTGGCAGTCTATAAAGTTAGATTTTTTGGCCAGTTGAAATCGCCTTGGCAAGCCATAGTAATAAATGACAACAGTAATTGGTCTGAACGAATCTTAGTTTCTGAAAGTCATCAATTTTAATACAGTGGTAATTGTGGTAAATATACCCATTGCCGCTCATTACGAGTACTTATATTTAGCTATACATTTCCAGTATTTTATTCCAAATTTTAGATACAGCGATATGATGTACTACACGAGATACTATCATGAAGAGGTTCTTTTAAAAAACTAAATCATACGACGATTAGTCTGATCAAATTACGATTTGTTTATATTACCCGTTTTTAACGCAAGCTTCATCTGCTCATAAACAACAACCTGTCAAGGTTTTATTATGTGTTTATTGAAATTCAACGCAACTTTGCTTTTTTTCACTGTCACTTTATAGTTTATAAATAAATCTAGTACTGATAGTTTTAATGAAAAATTTAATTATAGAACGATAACCTCATACGGTTGGCAAGAGATCCGCAAAATGTCATGTAAAGTACTATCATGATTGTTCCAGGGATTCCTGAGGTCTCCCATTTCGTATTTTGGATGCTTAATTAATTAAAATTACAATCTGAGACACGATAAGACTGAACAAATATTTTTTCCAACGTAGAGCTATATTTACCCGCATTTCTTTACTCACTGTTTTATTAGCTGCTGTTTTATTAATTATAAAGCTCATATTTTATCAAAAACATATTACCTATAAAATTTTCAATATAGGGATGTCTGTTGTTTTGGCGAAGCAAGTTAGAGCATAAATAACACAGATTTCTTGTCTTCGCTATTAGGAATTGATGAATTCTTAGAATGTTTGAGAACATGGTGTTACGATCAATAAAAAGTTAACTGCTTGTTTAAAGATCCCAAGTTTTAGCTTTCAGTGTCCATGGAGTCGAGATTAAAGCTTGACAGGCTAATGATCGGTTCCAGCAACCTGTTTAATTGGCCATTAAACTTAGTCACTTTAGTCGCTTACTGAATGAATGGCCTTAATTGACTTTTACGCTAAATAGCATTGAAGTAGGTTGGTGGAACCGGCTGTATCTCTTTACTTTTAGTGTCAAGTATGCGAACTAAGTTTTTGTACTCATGGTTTTAGTAGTACTGCAATGTATATATAGGTATGCCACGACCCGTTTGATAGATATTATGTGATCACAACGGATCTTTGCCTGAATTGGTTTTGTTCTTGTTCTTTTCTATATCATAATACAATTAATTGTTATTGAAACCTAGCGCCATTTAGAGTCACTTCATATGTAAAAGCAGCAGCGATACGCCATTGAAATATATAAAAGCCATATTCTTTACTGAAATTTGATAAGGAATCTTCTTTGGTAACTACGTTCGACGTTTATCCATGTGGTGTACACGTTCTTGGATTGGCTACTTTTAAAACTGCACGTGAAAACCATGTGTACAACTAGCATCATTTCAAAGTTGTTTGGCAGCATTCCCAGGTTGATATTCTCCTTTGATTTGCACAGATCTCATCCATATGCAAGCCAAGCTTATAAATAAATATCCAGTGACAAAAATATGTCATTTAATACGCTTATATGATGCGTGTTACCAAAGTCTTTGCTTTTGGCAGGATTTTGATACCAAACTCTTTGAAACCTAATTTCGAAAATATATGTCGCAGTTTAACATAAATAATTTCTAGTTATTAAGGAAAAAAAACTGTACCAGTTATCGGCACCTTCACAAAAGAAAAAAATGTCGAATAACGATAATTTTAAGCAAATTGCCAACTGCTTTTAGAACAAAGTATTTTTTTTCCCAAAACTTAAATCTCTTAATTGTTATTTATAACCTTGAAATGACGCTGGTAAATACGTTTTCCACTGGTGCTACTTCTAATTCCCGAGTATGTTTTGTCAAATAAATATATAAATTTTCAATTTACTCCCATGGTTTCCATTTCCATTTTCATTGTAACCTTCAAATTGTAGCTAATTAATGTATACGAAGGCTGTGTTTGATAGTTTCTATATCATCATCATTACAGACTATTTATTTCTGCAGATGATGCATAATTAAAGGGCCGTCATGAAGGCTTAACGTCTTGAAAAACAACTGTCTGAACAGTATAAGTTGTTGTAATGAAAGATTTGCCCTGCCGCCATTATACCTCCAACATCTAATAAGCTCATGATCTTTAAATTTAATTTCCTATATTTTCATTAGATTCATGATTTAATTACGCATGGGTAAAATTAATGAATAGCTGATTTGATAAGGTTGTTGTGCTGCTGTATTGTTATTCGCTGATTTGACATGATATTGTTTTGAAAGGAACAATTAGAAATATGCAAATCAAGATCCGCTCTAAATGGGGCATATATACAGTGTACATATCCATTTTTGTGCATTCGGTGTGCAACAGGTGTAGGTCAGGGGATATCACGAAATTTATATTTTAAATAAACTTGACACCGAAAGTATGTTATAATCAAGGTAAAATAATTCAATTTTGCAATACATCTTTATTAAATCCTTAACAGTGTTATCTTAATGTTGACATAACTTATATTACGCGTTTATTTAAGCGATTATGCTGTTTTGATGATAATTAACCTCCTACCATGCTTGTAATAAGTACGGTTAATAATAAGCATAAGAGGGAACTTATATGATGGGTATCAAGATAAAATTCAATAAACATGTGCAGTGACGTTTTTTCTAATGCAATTTAGTACTTCATATTTATTTGTTGTACGGAGGGTTACTTTTGAGCGCCATTAATTACATGTGGAAACTTCCAAGATTTTCAATAGAGGATTTCGTCATTCGAAACCAAAATATTTACACTAGCGATATCAATGTGAAGTGACAATCCACTGAATGTCACAGGCATTAGTTATCAATAAGCACGAGGATTGTTATAGGAGTGTTACATCTTGCAGGCCAATTATGTAGGCAATAGATGTTCATTCAAACGGAATATTATAATGGAAAACTACTATTCGAATAGTAAAAAAAAAACTTCCGCATTTCCCCTGACGTTCATATTACAGTATTTTAACTGTGCTTTGAGCTATTGCTAAAAATGACCTACTGTAAACATCTTTTTTTTTCGCTCAAGAGGCAGGTACTCTAAACGTAAAGCCTTCTTTCAAATGCTTGAAATATGAAGTGTTTTTACTGCTGTTTTCTGTGCCGGTTCAGGTGTAACTTATCGTGTGCGTGTCAGAATTGTGCGATTGTTCTGATGACGTCCTTTGGAAAGATACCAGGTATTGGTTGGTGATTGTGGACACATTGTTAATGGGCCAAGGCAGTTCAAACCTTCGACTGCATACGATAAAATAATAGTCATAAAAAAAAGGTGGAATTTGTGAACGTGTTCAACTTGTTGTTCAAAATCCACAGTGTAAGGATGTATAGCAGTTGGACTTGGAAATACGCTCCCTGAAATTTTGGAAACGTTCAGCTGACTAATATCAGGTAAACACCGTTCATATGTGCATCTATGAGACATTAATTTGTCACTTATTGCATGCTATAAAAGTTATATATTGTACTGCAAAGTGAATTATATCGTGTTATTATAGTCATAAAATATCCATTTTATTAATGGATATTTTCCATTATCATACGAGTATAAAGCGAAATCCGTTATAGATCTGTGGAACAGATGCGGTTTACAAACATGTAGTCGGATACAGACTGACATTTTCAGAAATCGGGTCAGTGTTATTTTGACAGGAATTCGATCGAACTGTTTACATGATTGTATCAGGATAACATACCCAGCTTTGAAGATTGTGACAGATTTTGTTCCGCCAGTTCATTGGCGTTCCTGTTTGATAGTTGAGGCAATATTGTTGTTTATATTTGTGAAATATTGTTCTAAATCATGCAGCTGAGTAAATCCATTGTGTACATGACCAAAATAAACACGATATGAATATAATACATTTCAAGCAGCTCATTTAGCATTTGTATCTGTTTAAAGAATGGTTTGAGGAACTAAACATTGCAAACAAAGCTTATATATAAGCAGTTGAAGTATTTCCTTCCTGGTTTCATACTATTTGGTGAACAAACGAAAAATAAATGTTGTTTAAAATGTAAGATTGGTGCCTTTACGGACTATACTATCATTATTAAATATACACATTTCAGTTTTTATTTATTCAAAGCTTAAGGCATGATAAACTAATTGAAGTTGTCTTTTGAGAGCGATAGCGTGGTTTGCACTATGTTTACGTAAAGTTTATGTAGAGTATGTTATGTAGGTCAGCATTTTTATGAATGCAAGTTAGTATTTTTTTGTGGAAATATTACTTTTCTAAAGGGTAATTTGTTGTTCAGAAAGTTGTTAATGCCGAAATTTTGCTAAAATGACTAGTTATGGAGAAAAGCTATTTTTGAAAACACTGATAGACATCCTTGGGGTTTAGGCAATCAGCACAATGCCAGCTGTCATTAACTTTGTAAAATCCGCTTGATTTAGCGGAAATAAAAATATCCGAATTGCACAAACATCCCTGGAAATTGTTCGTCCGGTCTAAACGGTGACCTATATTTTCAACGTTCCCCGGTGATGACCGTTGCATGGTTATAAATTTATAAACAAACAAACATTGTTTTCAAGTCATGCGTTCAACATGAACTTATGAGCCAACTTTGAATGTAAATCAGTGTGCTGACATTGTGCTCTGGAACTGATGGATATAGTGAAATTTCCACCTGGTGAATCCCACCAATGTGCGCACTAACATTCTAAACATCAACCCAACCCAACAACGTCATTATAATTGCACAAAATCTACGTAATAATCTGCAGTGACGTTTAGAATTATGGTGTCTGGAGTTTTCCCCCATTTTCTGAATTATCGATTCTGAATTTCGGATACACCTTAACCGAACATGCCTATCAGTATATGTAATCTTTTCTTTTTTTTTCATTTCATGGTGCATATTATATTATACCCTTCAGCTATTGTTCGTTTTGGGTGTAGATGTACTATATATAACGCGACACAATGCATGATCGTAGTTTCTTCATTGTTGCATTTCAGCATTATGAATATTCAAATAAGAACATTGAAGCCCATCCTGTCATTGTGGAGGGTTAACTGAGGTTTAGCAGTTTTTTACTGCTGAAATGTTGTTTCGTGCGTTTTAATGCTTGATGCATTTTAAAATTGTAAGAATGCGAATTCAACTATAAGGTAATGACGAAGTTCTACAAGACACTTTCAAAGACGAACTGATGTAATTCGGTTTATAGTTTTTTGAAAGATAAGCCACTTTTTTGTGTGGTCAAAGATGACCAGTTATAACCAGCAATCCCTAGACATCTTTCAGCTAAGATCAATTGGGTGACCGGCCAACTAACCTTGAAAAGTACTTAATATTCTGGATTCACTTAAAATGGCCTACAGTTGTCATTTATTATGCAGGTAGCAGGCATCGCATACTCTTACACAAAAAATAAGAAATTCGAAGTTCAAAAGTAATGGAGGGCGGACTGTAATGACAAGAGCGTTACGAGTATACTATTAAGACTATGAGAAGTGCAATCAACACAAGTCACTTTGAGATGTGAAATGAATGCAGTTTTTTTACAGTAGACTTACATAATCATGGGCAATTTGCCTCTTCTGGTCTTGGTGAAGGTACATGCTTCATTGCTTTGCATTATTTAATCATATCGCATTAGGCTTGGCTTTATCTCATTAAGAATCATTTATTAAAGGGTTATAATTTATAAATGGTTGAAGTAAGGTGCATTGAAGCTGACGTAGAGCTCCTTTGCCATGTTACTTGCACAACGATTTTAGGATGTTTGCAAAAGTGAAATGTTTACTTTTATCAGACATAACCATCATTGTATATATATGCCAAATCAAGTTTAGTTTTCATTTTTTTACGATAAATACACGGGCTTTTAGTAATTTGAATTGTTTGAAACCTGTTGTCGACATGATTTTTTAAAATTGCACCATTGATGAATGACAAATTCTGAATGTGAAGCCGTAGATTTCTTTAGTGTTTTTGGTTCAAACTATTAATTAAGTAATGTGAGTGACATATATAGTGTAGTTTAAGAGTTGTTTTTTGGTCGGTGCTTTTTTTTTTTAAATGCTTTTGAAAACTTGTCTCAATTTTTTAAAACTTGAAGCAGCACCTCTTGAATTTGCTGTGCTATATAGCAGCGGTTTTTTTCATGTGTAGTCCTCGCGGGACCTTTTTATAATGTCCACGAGGTCAAAATTAATCTCCTTAAAATATAGATTTTTTTCTTCATAAAACAGGTGTTATTTATGTTAACATGTCATGGGTTTCTATTTTTAATTTTCATTGAATTACATGATCGATATATTTTTTTTATGGATTAGATAGATGTAACCCAAATAATTCAAACATTTAGAGGGTCCTCAGTAATGTTTAATCGTGCAAAGGGGTCCTGAGAGCCAAAAGTTTTTACAACCGCTTCTGGACATGTACTGTAGGTGTATGTGATCAGTGATCGTTTTTGCCAATAAACCAACAAAAAATCACAGATGACCCTCTCTAGATCCTTGGCCTACAACGTTGTAGCACGTGCACATCTGTACGTATATATGGATGAACTCCAACCAAATACTTTGATATTACGCGGATTTTTAAATGTCAGTTTTGTCTGTTTTGATATAAATCACCACGGACACGAAGATTAGGTGTCTTGCAGATCAGAAAATCAAACAAACCATGCAATAGTTTGCACAAGGCAATTACACCGGTGTGTTTTCAGAACACATCAAATAGTTCATTGTAATTGGGCGTGTTTGCACTATCAGGGGATGACATCTTCAGTTAGTTGTACTATTTATTCGAATAATGGACCTCGCAGGGTGGATTTTTTCTTCTGAGAATCTATTGAATGTCGTTGTTTTCAGAATCGTGATTTTCTCTTTTGTGAAATACTCAAGGTTGTCGACTTTTTCCAATTTCTATGTCTATTAGCCAGTAATACAGTATTATGAGTTTTAATTTAACGATTTTTTTTGAAGTTGAGACGCGACGTAGTAAATTTTTATAAGCGTTAATGACTATACTAAACTATAAAATTACGTATCTGCAGAACAGACGGATTTAGTATATGTCAAGTTGAATAGTTTTCATTTTTTCTTTCACAAGCTTGTAAATGGGCGTAGGGAAATGAAGGGGTTTGTCATTAAACTGACACGATTTTCTAATTTAAAGCCTTGTAAAATGAGATCAGAAATTGCGACAAGTGAATATTTTAATTGAAAATGCATAAGAAAGTTTCTTGAACTATGTTTTTCATGCACTAGTACCGTCACTCGTGACAAAAGTTCAGTTTGTATTTTCACTTCCTATTGATTACAAAAAGGAGACATTTGTTATTAGGGGTGTTGTGGTTTTTCATCACATGATATTTTAGTCCAGGTAACTGGTATTCGCCAGTGCAGCAATATTGACAGGCGAAGAAGGCATGTCAGACCTCGAAAATAAAAACTTCATATCTCATTTGCATTCATAAAACAAACGTTTACAAGCGGTGAATGAAAAACTGCTGTAAATCATTGGTGATTTGTAACCTAAAGACTAATTTATGTAACT
This sequence comes from Ophyiulus pilosus, assembly GCA_033995625.1. Taxonomy (NCBI): domain Eukaryota; kingdom Metazoa; phylum Arthropoda; class Diplopoda; order Julida; family Julidae; genus Ophyiulus; species Ophyiulus pilosus. The sequence goes on along the minus strand of JAUJYV010000562.1, from coordinate 5,205 downwards.
GAAGTAAATTGTTGTTACGTTACGCATATTAATGTAAAAGTTGCTTTATACATGTTAATCGATTTATTAGCCATAACCAGATTTGATTCATTATTTTAGAGTCAACATTTTTCATTTATTTTATCATTGTGAGTGGGTTTTAATGTTAAGGGGTCACATAATTAATCCTGTAAGTTAGCTCATAATGACTGTCGGTTAATTAATAAACTTTAACTGCCTGCAATATTGCTATAGTGTCTAGTTGAGGTTTTTTTCTTGTTTGTTTTAAATGAGCATGACTGATAGTCACCACCAGAATTTGACATGATACTTTCTTAGAAACGAAAAATATCTAGACAATTTCACTTAAATGTAATTAATGTCCACTGACATAAAAAAATGCATTCATTTTTTTATGTCCTTGGTTATTTGATAAAATATAAAAGCGTTTGGCGGTTTTAATGTGTGCATCATTTCGACCTTAAAAAGGACCTTTTCCCCAGAAGGCTTTGCGCAAGGGCATGAAAGAGAATCACGAAACAAATCTCAAGGTAATGCCTAGACCGTGGTTAAATTCTGAAACAAAAACTACCATTAATGGTTGCATTGCGTGTTATTTTTTATATTTCTTTTTAAACAAAAACATCATGCTCGTTTATGGATGCTATAAAAAAATGACAGGCTAGGCGTATTTTAATTTTACGAGTATTTGACCAATCTTGAGTTTGTCCACAAAAAAGTGGACATATAATAAAGCTGATTTCATGGTGTTGAATAACTGTCGAACATTTCATTTTCCTATTTGAGTATTTTCAGCAAAAAGGATGCCCCCTAGCTTTGTCATTTTGACATAAGAATTGCCATTTTAATTAAATAAAAAAAAAATGTAATTGATTAGCAATGGATCACGTGGCTGAAACATGGTGAGAACAAGGTTACGGAGCAGGACTACATCTATAATAGATTAAAGTCACGTAATGCACACCTAAATATTATGTGGTTCAGTTTCAATAACTAAAACACCTTATAAAAGTACAAAGTTCTACCGATGTAAGAATTCTGCCAAAATGTCATCAGTCCTATAGTTACGCCTGTGAGTGTGAATCGTGCACCAAAAAAAACCTATAGAAATATGTAAGTGGATTTTCTGCAGGGCAACCAAATTTAACCGACAGATTTGTATTTGTTCCAAATAGCTTTTATAGTCAGCGTGGTTAAATATGGAAAGAATTTTAAGATACACACCGGAAATGCTCTTCATTAGAAAATAAAAAAATAAGCATAATTCGGAAACATATTTAGGAGTTGAAATCTGGAGTCACCTTGGTGATTGAGTTTTGCTGCTCAGGAGCACTTGTGCAACATGAGCACTAAATTGATAAACATGGTAATAATAAATTTAAAGAGTTGCTAAGCGTTCCTTAAGTTCATTTCTAGCGCTGAAACATGCGAATTTGCCATAGATTTTTCGATTAAATTTAGTGGTCTGATAAGAAATGGTTCAACATTGAAGTTTTGCAAAGTAGCATGCATATGTAGTAACATCTAAACCCCAAGGGCCGTTTCGGATGGCCACGTAGGAAAACTCAAGAAAACTTCTTTTTATTTTTTTTTGCAATGGCTTATATAAGCGTTTTACAGATGCAATAAATTGTTGAACATTTAATTTTTTTTTTTGAACTTGCTTATTATATTTCAATCCCAAAGTTAAATTTAAAAATGCGCCACTGATCTGCGTGTCGAGTCGTTTTGTAACTCATTAAGCCTACCGATTATTTGATTACAATGTGCGTCACATCAAGCCGATTTATGGGTTTGACAATTTTTCGGCAGTAAATAAGCAATAAAACCACTCAGTTTGACGAAGGAATGGATTAGAAAACATTGAGAAATGAGGTGCCAATTAAAATAAATGGGAACTCGTTGGGTTGCCATTCTGATTAGCTTGGACAGCATTTCTTTGGCAAACTTTTCTCTCCTGGTCTTGGCTGAGATGAAATTCTAGAACGACGCTATAGATCTGGGATAATATTGAATCGGTCGCCAACATATCGAATGATTTGTTCACCCGAAATGTCCTCTCGAGGGTGATACCGATCAAGATAACGGCCAAATTAATTTCAGTTCAATGGGTAATGGGAGGCCTAGACGTTTCGTCAATTTTTAAGCGATAACAACATAAGATTTCTGTTGGCATTCTTCTTGTCAAGTCAAGGTTGAATCAGTGTGGGCCTAACTCATACCGTAGGATGAGCAGTGGGGGCTCAGAAGAAATTCCATTCATACGCCAAGCCTAAAACGAGCTATTTTTAGTGTGCACATGGAAACGAAAGGGTCAATCACAAGTGTTTCTCCAAAGCCGTGCAAAGTTCTATCTGTGTAAGTGCCACTCAGATATCGTACTTGCAGCTGTGATTTGGCAGATTTCCGATTCCTTCCTTTGTTGTTTTTTGCTTTCTATTTTCATCCAAATGGAGTCTTTATCGGCATGCTATATATTCAAAAACTTCATGAACATATACTCTACTTTATCACTATCAAAATTGTATAAAATCATGTTGACGTCATCCATGATATGTTGCCGGTATTGTCCATCAAGGATGGTCTGCAAGCTTTGAAACATTGTTTTTAAATTGAAAGATAGTAGTACCTATTAAAGCCGCCCATACACGATCAAATCTTGATTGATGGCAACAGGCTGGCTGTTTTTGCAAGAAATCGAGTGAACCCAATACATTTGCATTCATGGAGTGATGGCACTCTAAAACTGTGATTGGTTCAATCCAGAACAAATGGACAGATAATTGTCAGCCATGACATGTTATTCAAAACTAATTCAGAGGTTGTGTAAAGATGTCGGACACCGACATTTCTGTAGCCAATCTTTGGCAATCCTGAATTGATAATTCCTGATTGACATAGCGAATCATGTATGAGCAGCTCATTGTTGCGTTTTCTGAGTTTTAAGTTCCTATAATCTACAAAGTAATTTTTCAGAATGTACTGGCTATTTGTGATTAGTTGTGATTAAAGATTAACAGTGCGGTTTCCTGCATTGCGACACCTCCACCAAGTGAGTCGGTCTTGACCTGACCGGAACTCGCCATCGGTGCGAATGCGTAAGTGGGTCACTAATGCGTGTAGCACTCGAAAAGCACTAATGAATTGGGAGAGGTGGCGTGCTTCATCACCATGGCAACCCCTAGCAACGGCACCGGTATAAAGGCGAACCCACGTCAGTTTTCGGATGAAAGTGGATCGGAGATGCCACGGAGGATGGTCGGACGGATGCTTGCATGGGGAAGATGAAGAAGTTGGAAAACTCGGCCTAAGTTACGAAAACTAGGTGAATATGGGTCAAATGTGAGTACGTTGGCGGTGGGAATCTGTGGCGTTTCTTGTCTAGACTTGTCCCTGTGACCTAAATCGAGAGAAATCTGGACCATTTTAGCGTAAAATCGATGCTCCGGGAAATTGATAGTATCCCCAGCAAGAGGATGCAGTCCCCAGAGTTAGCCCCAGTGCCCTAGTTTCTCAGCACTATCACCAAACTGATACTTTAGTAACTTGCCTCAAATATGGATCGGCATTACAGGCGCCCTTCACGCTAATGTCCCATTCTGATAAAATGAAACCTTTTTTTGTCTGCTTATTAATACGTGCTGCGATTACGCGACACACTTATTGTTTTTTTACATTATATATATGTATATATGTATAAAAACGATATGTGAGGCGAGAAACTAAGGCCACGGAGTGCAAGTCGAATATATCGAATTTCCCAATCCTGCGTGTCTTATTGCCGAAACGTAACCAAAATAAGCTTTGAGCTTTCTGGGAATCTCCAACTTTGAAGGTAAAAAAACAGATTTTTTTCTTCATATTTTGTCATTCAGAAACATTCAATGTAGCGATGCCCGAGGTGTTAATTTTGGAAATTGAAGGCAAATCTATGCGATGATGTCTAGTCCCCTGTAATTACTGCGGAATGTTTTTTGCAATGACAAGATAAGGTTTATAACAGAACTAGCTCTGACCAGATTATTTATTTCATAACTCCAAAACGCGGTTGTTCTCGAGTTGTTCGTGGTGAAAGGGGTAAGAAAATATTTTCTGTTAATATTGTTTTAAGTATTGCATAGCTGCATTAGGTATTTACGAAAAACTTCGAGCAGTTTTTGATTTTGCATCTGTATTTTAACATGGATGTGCATGGCAGGTGAATGCTTACTTTGGCGAGAAATAATGCGCTTGCATTTAACGGTGTTATATAGCGAGCTCATAAAAGGACCAGTATGTGGGTTTGATGGGGAATATTTTCACTCTCTTGGAACGTGTTATATGCAATACTGATTTACGATTTTGGTTGCTTTATTGGGCCATCAAAGATACCTAACTTCCCACGTGAAATGTCTGCAAGATTAGCAATGAATCTTATGTCTATTGCTAAAATAGAACCACGCGATGTTCCTTAACCAATGGGAAGGCAAATCGTTACCATTATTTTTGAGAAAAAAACTGGTAATGTGCGCTTTTCTATTAAGGCATGAGCTCATACTGCATGGCGTACATCATTAATTGGTTTCAACTTAATTATGGATAAAGGTGGCAAAGATTAATTGCCTTGTCAAACTTGTTCATTCTTCAATCTCTTTAGTCTTTCTCGAATTTTTTCAGTTTTCTTTTTAGTTATGCAATGCTGCTTGCATAATAATTCCTAGCCTTCAAGCAAATTCTAGATTTCTAGGCCATAAGAGGAATTTAACTCTCTGTAAGAAGAAAGCTATAAGATTTGTAACCACATGCAGATGCGATTAAAGGCACGTTTTTAAGATTCATCTCGACTCGGAGGCTAGGTCAAACTCGTGGAATATTGTCAGAATGCCACAATCTCATGACAAATTTTGAAGAATGAACAAAATCTATCTTAAGGTCGCGTATTGCGTTATCTGGGATTAAAATGGTTGGTTGGTTGGTTGAAGGTTAGAGGCCCAGAGACAACTAATTTGAAATGCTATGAGCAATGACCAAACGTGAAAATCTCACCTGTGCATTTTTCATAGATTTGATTTTCCTCGGATTGTTTGTTTTAATCAGGTGCTAAAATGATAACAGCTAGTCCGTGTGCACGCCGATGGTCGAGTGGGTAACGTGCTCGCCTCTCGATCCTAGGTTGCGGGGTTCGCTCCCCGGTCGAGGTCGGTGGGAATTTTTACGGATGGGAGA